>JAULJZ010102137.1:0-33250 GCA_032270985.1 Heliamphora pulchella | reverse complement strand
GACTGACCTCCCAGGTCCAGTCGACTAAACCTCCCACATGATGATCCAGTCGACTGAACTCATGGGTTCAGTCGACTGAACCAGGCTAGATCATGTTTTGAGCTACGGTTTTGGTTTTCAAACCTCAGATCAAGCCTCAAAAAACACCCATTTTGATACCTAAAACCATACCCGAGCTCAAGGCTATCATAAAACCTCGAAAGGAACCTCCCTCTTTTGATTTCATCCAACCGAACGCCGAAAAATAGTTTTAACCCAAAACTGGATCTGAAACACAAATCATCTTTTCATGCATTTTTAAACGGTAAAACATCATAAGATTACATATATATCCCTTATACAACAGTAGAATCTGAAATCCTACCTCGTTGGGTCAAAAACCCAATGCCTCGATCCACGTGCAAAATTGAGTTTCGCCGGAATCAAATTCTGACTGGATGGATGCGAAGCCTTCGATGCCGATACCAAGGATCAGTAGTTGGTTTATAAAAAATTAAGCTCCGAGTCCCCGAGAAGTTAGAGAGAAGGCAGAGAGAATATGGAGAAAACTTAGGAGTTAAGTTTTCAAAATATCTTTTTAGAAAATATCTAAGTTCCGATATTTATAGGTCTCAAAAATTATTTTCTTTTTTTTTTGAAATTCGCACGGCAACTCCCTACAACTCCGGGAACCAACCCCTCATGCTCAGATAAACATTAACATGCATCAAATCGAGTAAATCATACACCACAGACATATATATGCAAAACACAACATATATGCATATGAGTCTCAAAAAGAGACGGGTCCGGGTCTCACAGTTCTGATACCAAGTTGTCACGCCCCAAACTTTGGGCCACGTGAAACACCCATAAACAACTAAACATACACCCAACTCGAGAATACACTCTCAAAGTAAACCATAAATGCATTGTATATAAATGGCAAATGGCAAACATTACAAGGCTCCAACGTCGAGAAACATGTATTAAACATACACGATACAGATAGAAACAAAAAAGAAGACTATAACTCTTCCACCTCTCCAGCACCTCTAGATCAACTAGCATGACCGGTACCTAAAGAAAAGTAAATTCCACACCGTGAGCGAAGGCTCATTAGAAACTTAACAGGCATGCAGTATAAACAAAATATGCTAAGAAATCAAAGTGCAGATTTAGACTCTCTTTCAAGCCTTAAAAATAGTTTTCACATGCAAATGGAAAAGCGAGGATGCAAACCATGTTTTGACTCACTCACAGGAGCCTGAAAATAGTTAAAAGAGGGTTTTTAGATCGCGATTCACATGACTCTTAAAACAGTTTGAAAATTGGTCTATCCATCCCATAATACAGTACATGCAATTTATGATACATACAACCGGCCCTCACACGCTGCAACCACAATCCTAACACTGAGACAAAGATCCGTACATAAACATACATTCTCGGAATTAATTTTATATATTATGGGGTAAAACCATAGACCAAACCGCAAGGTAAAATCGCAAACCAAACCACGGGGTAAAACCGCATACTTTACCGTAAGCCACGGGATGAAACCGCCGACTACGAAATATACCACGGGATAAAATCGTAAATCACGGGATAAACTGCTTATTATAGGATAACACCGAACATACCTATGCATAACCTAATCAGGATTTAAAAGCATAAAGCCTTGTACTATCACTATGTTTCACAAACCACGCCACATGCTACACACGCGACTCACAGAATACTTGCAATCTATACAACATATACCATATGCATCCGATCCGCATATTCTACATAACCATGCCTACAAAACTTCTGAGTTTTAAAGCATGTAACTACGGTATACATAATGATACCAAAACCATGTAATTCACTTACATAATCCATGCATAATAAATCACAGTTATAAACGCACATAGCCATATAACCTCACAGCATGACGCCACCCGTCACATAACCCGACACGACATCACCTGCCACACACCCAACATTCGATACCTGAATGACTCATCCACAAATCAGGACCCGTCCACACACCGGGACAACCAACCTTTAACCCAGAAATCAACACCTGAACCTCCCTCATATCGATTCTTACCAGAAACCAACCTTAAAGCCGAACCATGGACCTACACGTCCCGAACATAACCACCACGCACACAACCGTGTCACAACTCCCAAAATCTAACCATGCACGTCAACCTAAGGACGGCATCTAAACGAAACACCCGAGGCCACAACATGACCCCCAAACCACCACAGGACCAACCGAACCCCAAAAGGAATCCATAGGTATTTGAATCAACTAATTTCTATAAATTAATCAATCGAATACCATAAGACGCCAATCGGAAACCAAAACCCAACCATTGAACCACCATCTCACTGCCTAGAAGTTCAGTCGACTAACCCAAGCCCCCAATCGACTGAACAACACACTAGAAACTCGGAAACGCCAAACAGCCACGGTTCAATCGACTGACCCTCGAGGTTCAGTCGACCGAACCCCAAAAACATGATCCAATCGACCGAACCTCACGGTTTAATCGACTGAACAGAGGCGAGAACAGTTTTCGAACACTGTTTCAGCCTCTAAAACCTCGATTCAACGCCTTTAAACCATGATCTAACACCTTTGGACATCCACATGCCTAAGCCAAACACCAAACCCTCGAAAGAAACTCTCGAAGCACGATTTCAACCACCAAAATCGACTAACAACCGATTTTTAACCCAAAAATCTAACTTTACAGAAAATCAGATCAACAGCTATCCGACCGGTAAAAATACACCCGATTACACATAGCACCCTTATAAAACATACAAGTCTAGAATCTTATCACGGTGAGTTAAAAACTCGACGTCTCGATCCACGTGCAAAATTGAGTTTCGCCGGAATAAAATTCTGACTGGATGGTTGCGTAGCCTACTGTGCCAATAACAAAGATCGGCTGTCTGATCGTCGAAAACCGAGCCCCGGGCCCCCGAGAACTTAGAGAGAAGGCAGAGAGAAAATAGAAAGCTTGTTGGAGAAGTTTTGCAAAATATCTTTATGAAAATATCTAACTCCAGATATTTATAAGCCTCCAAAATATTTTTTTTTTAATTTTTTAAAATTCGCACCACAACGACCCACAGCCCCGGGAACTTACCCCGCGTACATATCTAAGCCCGATAATGCATAAAAAATAGTAAAAATATGCTCAAATAAAAACACGTAACGCGCGTCCGAAAATACCGAAAAAGAAAATGGGTTAGGGTCTCACATGGCAGTACCTTATTGGTTGGCATTTTTTATATAAACGTACCTTTGGCACAATTTTGGGAGGATAATTTTGGCTGACGTCAATAGGTTGCTGCTTTATCAAGGACGAATGAAGTACACCGATACTTTGCCGCATTCCCAGCTCACATCTCAATATTCTATACATTCTTACTTCCTGAGCACTGGAGTTAGAGCACTTTCCAAAGACCGAATAGATGAATATTGAGCCCTACGACTTGAGGAAACACTCGAATTGTCGCATTTCAGATATTCTATTGGTACCCCAATATTTTTCTCTTCACATTTTCTACCCCCGTGGGTGTCAGGGTTGTATACTAAGAAATCATAGATTTTGGTGATTTTAGTATTTTATTTTATTTTTCAATAAAATTGTTTCCCATTTTATGAAAATCTTAACGAGCAATGTATGTCATATCATTTTTTTAATGTTATACATGGATGTTCTTTATTCTGTACAATATTTAATCTGGTGTGTAGAGTACGGTTTGCACATAGAAGACCGGATTATAGGCTCTTACATAATATAAGTTTATGGTTCACAGTTTAGATAAAATTGGATGAACTATCGGTACGACTGTAGTACAAAGTTTTAGTATGTCTATATTGATTATGGGGAACAAATAATAGTGCCGTCTATTATTTCAACTCTCTAGGCTAATATACTGTGTATTGAACAGGACCAAATTGGGATAATTAATTTTATAATGAATTTATAAATTAATTCACACCCCAAGGTTATTATGAGTGCTTAAGATCTTAATTCTGAAATAATTATTATTTGTGTATATTTAGTATTCGTTATTTTGATTCATTAGAAGTGCGATTTTTTAAGGGTCAATATTCCAAGTGAGTTGGATAGTAGTATTAAATATATGGTGAATATTAATTATTGACAAAATTCACGTCCCAATTGTTCGGGATTGACGATAGCCCATTAAGAAATCTTATAAGTTTTGACCGAGTCAAACCCTGCAGATGGATTTAATTATCCAGCCGTTAAATAAGTTAAGCAAAATGGCTTAAGGAATTTTAACAAGCTGATTAAATTAAATTGTCAGTAATTAAATTTAATTAGCGGGTATCAAAAATTTTAATGTGGGGAGATGAGTTAAGCTTTTAATAAAAAGAGTTCGAATAATCGATTTTAAAAATGTGACTGGAAGTGCAATTATAATTCTTTAGTGGTATAAATTGGAATTTATATTTTTATAAAATTGTCTTAGGGGCAAACAAATTTTCATAATTACATTTGAAGCCCAAGTCATATTTACTCTACAGGTCCCTGTTGTAACCTTGCATATATGTAGTTATGCTAACCCTAACCCTCATTTAACACATTATTGAATTAGGGTTTCCACGTAAATCCTAGGTGGCTAGATTAGCAGGTTCAAAATCACGATATATCGTAGTGCACTCTACGTTCGTGATTCGCATTCGGGAGTATAGTAGAAAGCTTGATCGGGGTTTCAACTCGAAGGATTCACATTCGTGGTTATTGCAGTAATCGAAATCATTCTACGAGATTTCGAAAGGAATAATCCCGAATCTAACTTTGGGAGTACATGCTTTATTTTGATCGTTCGACATCAAAAAGTTATAAACTATAGCCTATTTCGGCGATTGCCCATCCAGTATTTTTTTATCAAAAAATTCATATTCAAATAAATGATCTTGGCAGTTTGCCTTCAATAATTAGTATTAGAGCCGTTTTGATTAATGAATATGGTTTAATCGAGGTATCGGGTAACTTTAGAACTGTGCTAGCTTTGTTTAACAGGTGTTCTAATCCTAGTTTTATGATCATTGTTATATTTATGTTTGATTGAATGGTTTGAATAATGATTTAATTATTATTTTTAATCACGAGGGTTGATTGTGATAGTTTAGACTTTTTAGATCGATTATGAGCCTTCGGGACATATGTTTTGATGTAAAAGCTTTATTTATTCTTTAGATATTGTTCGATATATATAAGAGTAGGCTTGAAAACACGAAGAACAAGCACCGGGGGTGGTTTCGGGTGTTTTGGGCCACGGATCACAGTGGCTTTTTCATGGATTTTGTTACAGGTTTTTCAGCAAGTTATTTTGCAATTTTTAGGCTTAAAAAACAGCATCAAAGTTTCCAAACACACGAAAAAATCGACACAAAACAGCCCCACCGACGGCGCCTTCGGCGGCGACGGCGGGTCGGGCTGTTTTTGGTGGTTTTTTAAAGTGTTTTCGAAACTATTTTTGAATAGGTTTTTAGGCATAAAAAAGTAGTAAAATATGGTTGAAAAATAATCTAAAAAATTGTAAAAAAACAGCCGTAAAAAGGCGACACAAAAAATAGCGGTAGCGGCGGTAAGCAGTGGCCGCGAAGGGCAGTTTTTTAGGGCTATTTTGATGCTTTTTCGAAACTATTTTTGGGGCATTCTTTAGGCCATTATATGTCTGTATATTAGTGCTAAAAATTGCAGGAAATCGGAGCTAGAAGAACCACAAAAGGAGCAGTAAAAAAGCAGCGGCGGCGGCGGCTACTAGGCAGCAGCGGTAGGGTCTATTCGATCCTCATCGAAAGCAGTGTTTGGGGCTATTTTTGTTCTGATTTTTTGACCAAAAAAATAACATATTTCGTGAGCTATTTTTTAAAAAAATCAGGGCGATGGTGGTGGCTGGCGGTAGCATATTTCGAAGACGGTGCCGTTGACGGTGGCCGGTGGTGGCTGGTGGCCAAGCTGTTATGGCCGGCTGTTTTGGTGGTTTTGGGACTCATGTGGTGTTGTATAATTATAACACTGTGCTACAAAGATTACTGATAGATTTCAGATGCCGAAAAACTGATTCTGATGAGATTGAATGATTTCAAGATTATCGTTAAACTGGAGGATGAAACTTGATAGAGTTTCTATTCGATCATAAAATTAGAACACATATATCTTGCATTTATATTATTTAACTGCGTAGATGATATATATTATTATTTCATATTTCCTATTTATTTTAATTAATTCAGAAAAATTTGATTTTAATTAATTTTTGTAACTAAAAAATAAAATTATTTTTTTAATTGAAATTAGTTCTTTTTAGAAAATTTTAGATATTTTATTTTGTTACAAAATAACACGTTTATAAATCGGATATCTTGAAAAAATGTGAAAATTAATTCCGAATTTTGAATTAATTAAAAAGAATAGTTTAATTTTAATAAATTATTATTTTTCAAAAAAATGTGTAACTTGAAAAATTAAATTAAATTCTTAGTTTGATTTAAAATTATTTTTTTAAAAGAAAAAATTTTTTTGAAATATTTTATTTATTACACATTAAAAGATGAAAGGATAGTTTGAAAAAAACGAAATCTTTCAGATCTTGTGGTTTTTCGAAATTAATAAAATTTATTTTAATTAAAAAGTTTTTATAACTCTCAAAAATATTTTTAAAAACTATGTTAGAGAGGATATTTTTATTCACAGATAAATCATGTGGTTTCCATTACTAGTTCGTTTATGATGTAATTAATTCTGCGTATTGACAGAAAAGTCTTTTTCTCCATATGACAGAATTAATTTTCGTATCGTGGGCACAAACCTCATTCAGGAATAATTCTAGATAATCGTTAGTGTAGATCACTTTTTCATCTGAATAATTTATTACGAAATGATTGATTTGAGATTAGGTGGTGGTTAACACTTAACTGTAAATAATAGTATCATCTCCATCTGAGTTACTACTATTATTTACTGGACCGAATCTGTAATATCTCAGAAAAAAAGCATATGCGATTAATTAGATTAAATAAATAAATAAGTAATTATAGTAATAATCACACATTAAGTTACGGTTACGACCGTTATAAATAATGATGTTTTGTTATAAAAGAAAAAAAAAATTAAATAAATAAACATATATGTATAAATAAATAAAGGAAGAAATACTAATAATTACACAATAATTTTTTATTATGACCGTTAGAAATTAAATAAGAAAGTCATAATGTTTTATTGTACTCATTAAAAATAATTATATCAAAAATTAATTAAAATTCATAATTTAGTTAATTCATTTAAATCTTTGTTTGCATTCAAAATTTAAACTAAAAATTTGCACTTTTGTCATCATTTCAAAATATTTGACTTCGAACTTCAATCTAAGAACTTAAGGAAGAAAAAAATTGGTTTAGTACAATATTCATAGCTTTGTAGCTTTTTCATAGAAATTTTTTTTTAAAACAAAATCTTTTAAACTTATACTTGTTATAATTAAAAACTTGGTTTAAAATGTTAACTAAGAAAATTTGTATCTTTTATTTTATCCTTTTTCATTATTAAAGTATCTGTTTTAAAACTCGATTAAACTCAACCAAATAAAATTTTAATCTAATTAAAGCCTATGTAAGACATGAATTTTAATCAAACACGGAAACTTTTAATTAAATGTTAGCTCCAAAATGTAAGAAAATTTTTATTACTTAATTTAAAAAGATCTAAAATTCTTTAAATTTGTTAATCTTTCAAAATTCATATTTTATATAATTAATATATATATATATATATATGTTTAATAATATTTATTATATAATGGTGCATATAACCGGTGGGTTAGTGGGTAACCGGTGTTTAAATATCATTGTGCTAAACTTAAAACCTTGTAACTGACTGAGCCTTTAATTGGTTTAAATGACTAAGCCTCCGTTGAGAAGAATGTAATCAGTACATATAAAAGGATGGAGCCTTCAATTGGTTTAAATGACTAAGCCTCCGTTGAGAAGAATGTAATCAGTACATATAACATAATGGATTAGGCTTCCTGCAGCTTATTGTGTGTCAGTAAGAAATAGATGGAAAGAGGAGAAGACACCATCGCCGGACACACTGCCGGCCATCTCTCCCTCTCTCTCCCAGTTTGCACTCTCTCTCTCTCTCTCTCTCTCACTCTCTCTCGTCAATGCTATCTCTTTTCTCTTCCTCTCTTCTATTCTAGGACAGTCACCACCGCTGGCGCCTTCAGCACCCTCAAACACTCCCATACGGCTCGTTTCGTCACACACATTTTTATACACAAAAAATTTCATATTTTTGTTGCGCACTGTTTCTATATCACTCACTGCCACCATTATTTGATAACTTTTAGTTTAACCTTTTGACGGCCTAACGCTACTAGTGAACGGTGTCGATCGTCAAAAAACTTTTCCGGCGAACCCAAATAAAAAATCTACATTTTTTGATTTTGTTTAAAAAAATTGTTTTTGGTTTAACTTTAGACGGTGCCATCACCGCGGACCATTATTTCAACCGTCGTAAGGTTTGTTAGTATCACCTCATTGCTGCCTACGCATAGCCAAGAACGGTGGTCAAAACCAACATCCGGATTATCCGAACATGCATCCTAAAGTTTAGTCGAAAAAACGTAAGAATAATGGCACATGCACGCTATGCGTGTATGGCCTGGGTGGCTTGGGTTAAGATACTATTTGGGTTATGTTGTTCTCTGTTTGGGTTTCTAATTGTTTTGATTATGTCACGCCCCAAACATGAGGGTCACAGAGAAGCCCACCAAAACACCAATTTAAGGAAAAGTAGGTTTTTATAGTTGGAAATCAAAATGCAGCAGTTGGATAAAAGATTTTTCAAGTTCAGCTCTCATAAATAATAAACATGCATTCTCATACATGAATAAGTATATCGCCAAAAGGCATATAAAACCAGCCTTCACAGGCATCACATGTAAAAGTACATGTCTCAAAAAGGAAAAACTATAACAAGTCTTCCATCACCTCTGTGACTAGGTCAACTCCACGTGCTCACCTGAAAAAGGTTTTACAGAAAAAATCCCACACCGTGAGCCGAAACCCAATAAAAAATATACTGTAAAACTGTAAAACAAGTCATGCAATCATATGGTGGGAGCCAGTTTGACCACAAAAACCACAAGTTTTCCATCCTGAAAACTTCACATTTTTCCATCCTTGAAACCATGCATATAATCCTGACAGATATTATGCCACAGTTAAGGAAAAACAGTAAAACACAGCACTCTCCACCTGGGATACACCGTCGAGGAGACACGATAAAATGTAATCCTATGTACTGACTCTGTCACACCGACAAAGGTAACAACTATAGACTCTCATCCATTACCCTAGACCCACAGGCTTAGTAATGACAAATTCTATATGGAGTCACGACAACGACGCCATTAATGGAGGCAATCGAACCACTCAATTTATGAGAACTAACCCGAAGGTACAGAGCACCTACTGCTTAATTTACGGGACCTGAGCTCGAGGGTACAAAGCACCCACACACACTCAATTTATGGGGCTAACTATAAGATACAGAGCACCTACGCTGCGCATGTTTTCGGACTTACACCGAGGAGCAATGGAAGCCCAACTCAACTAAACCCACTGTCACGGTACATATATGAAAAACATTTTAAAACCCACAAAATAGATATAGAACACATGTATATAAGAGGATCTAATCCATGAACCATGGAGATCAAATAAAACATGTAAAAACATACTTTCAGCCAAACGTTTTAGAAGTTGAGACTCAACCCCAAGGGTTAGCTCCAAACCTTCAACAAACACGTTTTCCCAAGTTTTCTTAAAAACTCTTTTTTTAGACCATCCCTCCAAAAACCAACCTCCAAAAAGCGAGATTTCCTGAATCCATTGCTTTAAAACCAATCGAGGAAAGGGAGGAAGGCTAAAACCCAACCACCGAACCACCAAAACAACACCAACAGCCTACACAGGACCCCAGTCAACTGAAAAACTCACTAAAAAAAGAGAACCCCAACAGAAGGAACTTTAGTTGACTGACTTCCCAGGTCCAGTCGACTGAACTCACCAAATGATGATCCAGTCGACTGAACTCATAGCTTTAGTCGACTGAATCAGCCCAGAAAATGATTTTTGCTACGATTTTGCCCTCCAAACCTCAAACAAAGCCTCCGAACATCCTCCTAACATCCTTGGACTTACACACGTCCAAGCCTCACCCCAAAACCTCGAAAGGAAACTCTCAAAATGAGGTTTCATCCACCGAAATGCTGAAAACGGTTTTAACCCAAAACCTGATTTGAAATATAAAACACTTTCATGCGTTTTTAAACGGTAGAAACACATAGGATTACACGTATTACCCTCTAACAGTTATACAGTCTAGTATCCTACCTTGATGAGTTAAAAACTCGATGTCTCGTTCTACGTACAAAATAGAGTTTCGTCAGAATGAAATTCTGTCTGGATGGATGCGTAGACCACGATGCCGATAACAAGAATCAGCAGTTGGTTTGCCAAAAACCAAGCTCCGGGTTCCCGAGAAGTTAGAGAGAAGGTAGAGAGAAAACTGGAGGAAACTTAGGAGTTAAGTTTTGAAAATATCTTTTTGAAAATATCTAACTCCAGATATTTATAGGCCTCCAAAATATCTTTTTTTTTAATTTTCAAAATTTGAACCGCAACTCCCAACAACCCCGGGAACCAACCTCGCATGCTTATTTAAACATAAGCATGCATCAAAACGAATAAATCATACATCGAACGAAAATATATGCGAAAACACATCAAACATAGATGAGTCTCAAAAAGAGACAGGTCCGAGTCTCACAACTTCCCCCCTTAAGGAATTTTGCCTTCGAAATTCGTAACAAGGTCACAAAAGAAAAAGCTCCGAGTATCTAGCACGCATCCCCGACTCTAGCTCCCATGTTCTTCTTCAACCCCATGATGAGCTATAGGACCTTGACATAAGCAATGGTTCTGCCTCGCAACACTTGCTTCTTTGTATCAAGAATCTTTACCGGACGCTCCTCATAAGTGGCATCCTCATCAACCCATAGCTCGGCCCAATCTAACACATGTGAAGGATCAGGCTCGTACCTCTAAAGCATAGAAACGTGGAATACGTTGCGCACAGATGCTAACTGAGGTGGCAAAGCCAAACGATATGCAATCTCTCCAACCCTGCCAAGAATCTCAAAAGGCCCAATGAAGCGCGGTGATAGCATCCCGCTACGACCGAATCTCATCAAACCTCTACATGGTGAGACCTTTAGAAACACATGATCCCCCACTGCAAACGCCAAAGGCCTTCGCCTCTGATCTGCATAACTCTTCTGACAGCTCTGAGCTGTCGGTAGACGCTGATGAATCACTATGATCTTCTCCGTCGTCTCCCACACCACGTCGGGTCCCAAGACTGTGGTCTCTCCCACGTCTCTCCAACATACTGGTGACCTACACGGTCTACCATATAGAGCCTCATACGGTGCCATCCCAATACTGGACTGATAGCTGTTGTTGTACGCAAACTCTACTAACGGTAGATGATCTTCCCAAGAACCTCTAAAATCAAGTACACATGCTCTCAACATGTCCTCAAGAATCTGTATGGTCCTCTCAAACTGACCATCTGTCTGGGAGTGAAAAGCAGTATTGAACATCAAGTTCGTCCCCAAAGCCTTCTGAAGACTCTGCCAAAAGCGCGATGTGAAGTGCGGATCTCGGTCAGAAACAATAGACACTGGCACTCTACGCAAGCGGACTATCTCTCTAACATACAATCTACTCAGTCGGTCCACCGAGTTCTTCACGCGGATGGAAAGAAAGTGTGTAGACTTCGTCAACCTATCAACCATGACCCAAACGGCGTCGTTTCCCCTAGGTGAGCGAGGAAGTCCTGACATAAAGTCCATCGTGACGTTCTCTCACTTCCACTCAGATATCGGTAACAGCTGTAGCAATCCTGCCGGTCTCTGGTACTTTGCCTTCACCTTCTGACAGGTAAGGCACCGAGAAACAAACTGAAGCACGTCCTTCTTCATTCCTGTCTAATAGAACTGACGACGTAAATCGCGGTACATCTTCGTGCCTCCAGGATGTACTGCAAGGCGAGAATGATGACACTCATGTAGTAGATCAGCTCAGCATAACTCTGGCACAAACAACCTCCCGGCCAATCTCAAACTTTAGTCTAAACTTACAACCCATCCTACTGTATCCTCTCCACTAGTGACACGATCTCGTATCATCTGAGCTTCCTGATCCGCCTGTTAGACCTCTAACACTTGTGCAATCAATGCTGGTCGTGAAACTACTGAAAATAAGGTGGCCTCGATCGCTGTCTCTCCAAGACACATATCAAACTCCACAATCTATGCAAGCATAACCCACTCACGTATAGCCATAGATGCTAATGACCCATGAGACCTCCTACTAAGCGCATCAGCCAAAACATTGGCCTTCCCAGGATGATACTGCAAATCAAAATCATAATCCTCCAACAATTCCATCCATCGTCGTTGGCGCAAGTTCAGGTTCTTCTGCGAAAATAAGTATTTCAGACTCTTGTGATTGGATAAAATCTCGAAGTGCTCACCATAAAGATAGTGATGCCATGTCTTCAAGAAAAAGACCACGGCTGCTAACTCCATATCGTGTGCCGGGTAGTTCTTCTCATGGATCTTCAACTGTCGAGAACCATAGGCTACAACCTTCCCTTCCTGCATCAAGACACAACTCAAGCCAACGTGTGATGCATCACAATACACTGTATATCCCAAGCCTCGCTCTGGGATAATCAACACTGGCGCGCTAGTTAACCTCGCCTTCAGCTCCTGGAATGCCGACTCACAGGACTCACTCCAAATGAACACAACTCCCTTTCGCATCAGACGCGTCATCGGCGCGGCAAGTCTCGTAAAATCCTTTACGAACCGCCGATAATAACCTGCTAAACCCAGAAAACTGCGAAACTCAAGGATGTTCTTCGGTCGCTCCCAACCTGTCACAGCATCTTTCTTCGATGAATCCACAGCTACCTCGTCTGTCGACACTACGTGTCCCAAAAACCTCACCTCAGACATCTAGAACTCGAACTTCTCGAACTTCGCATACAAGCGATGCTCTCTCAAAGTCTGCAGAACAATACGCAAATGGTCCTCATGCGCCTCCTTAGTAGGTGAGTAGATGAGAATATCATCCACAAATACTACCAAAAAACTGTCCAGATAAGGACGAAAGATCCAGTTCATCAAACTCATGAACGTAGTAAGAGCGTTCGTCAGACCGAACGGCATAACCAAAAACTCGTAGTGACCATAGCGAGTCCGGAAGGCAGTCTTCGCTATGTCCTTGTCCCTAATCCTCAACTTGTGGTATCCTGATCTCAAGTCAATCTTGGAAAAGCAGCTCGACCCCTTCAACTGATCAAACAAATCATCTATCCTTGGCATAGGATACTTATTCTTTACTGTCACCTGAATCAGCTTCTGGTAGTCGATACACAATCGCAAGGATCCATCCTTCTTTTTGGCAAAAAGAGCAGTTGCTTCCCACGGTGAAGTACTCGGGCTTATAAATGGTCTAGCAACTCCTGAAGCTATACTTTGAGTTCGCACAACTCAGCGGGTGCAAAACGATAAGACAGTATAGATATGGGAGCAGCTCCGGGAGCTAGATCAATAGAGAACTCTACCTCACGGCACAGTGGCAACTCAAACAGATCATTGAAAAAGACGTCAGGATAGTCGTAAACCACCGGAGGTAACTCACCTCGAGCCCCAACTCCCTCATCCAACATGAGATCTGCAAAAAGGGAACCCAGGTTGCCCTAGTTCCGCGCAACACCAGGCATAGATACCAAACCCTCATCCCAATCGCCTAGAAAGCAAAAATAATCCCCTACCGGTGTACAAATCGTTACCCTCCGTCGATCGCAATTGATAAAGGCACGATAGGTGGTCAGCCAATCCATCCCTAGGATGACGTCAAACGCGGTCATGTCTAGAATAATAAAGTCGAACTCTAAACAATGACCGGCGACCTCCAACACACAGGATCTACAAATAAGACCCAATGTCACACTCCCACTGACTAGGGTCTCCACACTCAAAGTACTACCCAACCAGTCCATTTCTAACCCCAAAACAGATACAAAAGCAGATGATATAAATGAATGTGATGCTCCCATGTCGATAAGAACACTGGCCCATGATCTATAGACTAGAAGAGTACCTCTGATCATGGAGGTGGTAGCAGTAGCATTGGGCACGACCGCTGCTCTGGATGAACGGGGATCTACTAGAACATAAGCTCTGGTCTATCCGCTGTGGCCCTAAATTGTAGACTGTCTGCCCGACTGTACTGAGGCGCCTCCTTCTACAAATCTGGATGGCTGGCGTCCCTAAGCGGATGGAGCAACAGGTGCCCCAGCTATTCTCCGCATACTTCCTCCTCTGGGGCAATCTCTATGGATGTGCCCAGACTGGCCACACTCAAAACACACCACTGGCACTCTTCCCTGCGCCTACGACTGAACCGGCATCGGACTTCGGCACTCTGCTGCACGATGCCCTGGCCATTGGCATCTAAAACAGACAGACTCCCTCCTCTGCTCTAACCTTCCCGCTGAAACTATGGGAGGCACGGATGTAGAAGACTGCGGCGGATATGACCCCACCGGCTGAGAACTCGGACTAGATGTTCTTCGGCGCTTATTCTCCCTGCGCCTCTGAGACTGTGCACGTTCCCCTCCTTGTTGACCCCGATTGTCCCTATCTCTGCACATCTCATTCAGAGTGTCTTCCACTTTCATGGCCATTTGTACCACCTCTGTGAAGACCTGCATTTGGAATGCCACCAACCTATCTCTAATAGCGGGCCTCAAACCCCTCTCGAACCGCTTCGCACGAAACTCATCAGTAGGTATGATCTTCTATACAAACCAAGACAGACTGGTGAACTCAGCCTCATACTCCACTACTGACATCGTCCCTTGAGTGAAAAATAGGAAATCCTTTCTGTAGCGATCCCTCAGTGTCGCTGGAAATTATTTATTGAGAAATACCCTCGGGAATGCCTCCCAAGTGCCAGCAACTGTAGTCTTGGTGAACTTCCACCACATGTGCGCACTCCCCCTCAGCTGAAAGGCAGCAAAAGTAACCCTCAGATCGTCCTTCTCAATCTAAAGCGTTTCCATGATCCTGGTGACCAGTTCCAGCCATTCGGTGGCAACGGTGGGGTTGGGATCCCCAAAAAAGGTAGGAGGGTCAAAATGGCAGAACTCGCGCATTGCGACCGTCGCCCTCAGTTTAGGTATACTCTCCCTGCCCCTAGTGGCCTCAGCCAGTTGCCGGATGGAGTCGACCATCTCACGCACCAGATCTCCCCCGTCAACAGGTTCGTGGGGTGCATTAGCATCCCCATCATTTGGTACTGAAACGTCCCTTCGGCCAGAATCAAGGCCACGGCCTCGACCTCGGCCTCGTCCTCCCCGCGTGGACATAACTCTATACGTAAGCAACATAACAGGATAAGCATCCATACAACATGTTATTGCTAACGTAAAAGACATAATACACATAAGCATGCTAACACATAGCCACTTAGATCATGTCATCACATCTCACATACCGAAGAGAACCAACAAGAAAGACTCGTCACTCTGGATAACCTACTTAGATTCCTTGCTAAAAATTACATCCGCGAAACGCGTCTCTAACACGGCTCCCAAGATTGTTAAACCAGACGCCGAAAGGCATGACTGATCAATCCTAAGGTCCAACCTTCGTACCCATGTATACACCACAAGCTATCATGCTGATGTTAGGAAAATGCTGTAACACATGCAATCAAGCACACATACATCCTCACAAGGTGATGTACCCTCTTTTTCATGGCTCATAGGTATTCGAACCCAGAGCTCTGATACCAGTTGTCACACCCTAAATACCAGGATCACGCGGAAGCCCATCAAAACACCCATTTAAGGAAAAATAGCTTTTTACAGTTGGAAATCAAAATGAAGTAGTTGGATAAAAGATTTTCCAAGTTCAGCTCTCATAAACAATAAACATGCATTCTTATGCATGAATAAGTATATCGCCAAAAGGCGTACAAAACCAGCCTTCACAGGCATCACATGTAAAAGTACATGTCTCAAAAAGGGAAAACTGCAGCAAGTATTCCATCACCTCGCGACTAGATCAACTCTACGTGCTCACCTAAAAAAGGTTTTACAGCAAAAATCCCACACCGTGAGCCGAAATCCAATAGAAAATAGATAAAGCTATAAAACAAGTCATGCTATCATATGGTGGGAGCTAGATCGACCACAAAAGCCAAACAGGTTTTTCTCACAAAAATTACAAGTTTTCCATCCTGATTACTTCACATTTTTCCATCCTTGAAACCATGCATATAATCCTGACAGATATCATGCCACAGTTAAGGGAAAGCAATAAAACACAACATTCTCCACCCGGGATACACTGCCGAGGAGACACAATAAAATGTAATCCCATGTACCGACTTTGTCACACTGAAAATGGTAACAACTACAGACTCTTGTCCATTACCATAGCCTCACAGGCTTAGTAATGACAAGTTCTATACGGAGTCACAACAACGATGCCATTAACCGAGGCAACCGAACCACTCAATTTATGGGAACTAGCCCGAAGGTACAGATCACCTACTGCTTAATTTACGGGACCTGAGCCCGAGGGTACAAAGCACCCACACACACTCAATTTACGGTGACTAACCCGAAGGTACAAAGCACCTACGCTGCGCACGTTTTCGAACTTACACCGAGGAGCAATGGAATCCCAACTCAACTAAACTCAGTGTCACGGTATATTTATGAAAAACATTTCAAAACCCATAAAATAGATATACAACACATGTATATAAGAGGATTCAATCCATGAACCATGGAGATCAAACAAAACATGTAAAAATATATTTTCACCTAAACGTTTTAGAAGTTGAGACTCAACCCCAAGGGTTAGCTCCAAACCTTCAACAAACACGTTTTACCAAGTTTTCTTAAAAACTCTTTTTTTAGACCATCCCTCCGAAAACCAACCTCCAAAATGCGAGATTTCTTGAATCCATCGCTTTAAAACCAATCGAGGAAAGGGAGGAAGGCTAAAACCCAACCACCAAACCACCAAAACAACACCAACAGCCTACATAAGACCCCAGTCGACAGGCCCAAGCCCCCAGTCGACTGAGAAACTCACTGAAAAAAGAGAACCCCAACAGAAGGAACTTCAGTCGACTGACCTCCTAGGTCCAGCCGACTGAACTCACCAAATGATGATCCAGTCGACTGAACTCATAGCTTCAGTCGACTGAATCAGCCCAGAAATTGGTTTTTGCTATGTTTTTGCCCTCTAAACCTCAAACCAAGCCTTCAAACATCCTCCTAACACCCTTGGACTTACACACGTCCAAGCCTCACCCCAAAACCTCAAAAGGAAACTCTCGAAACGAGGTTTCATCCACCGAAACGTCGAAAAATGGTTTTAACCCAAAATTCGATTTGAAATATAAAACACTTTTCATGCGTTTTTAAACGGTAGAAACACGTAGGATTACACGTAGTACTCTCTAATAGTTATACAGTTTAGGATCATATCTTGGTGAGTTAAAAACTCGACGCCTTGTTCTACGTGAAAAACCGAGCTTCGTCGGAATAAAATTTCGTCTGGATGGATGCGTAGACCACGATGCCGATAACAAGGATTAGTTGTTGGTTTGCCAAAAACCAAGCCCCGGGCCCCCGAGAAGTTAAAGAGAAGGCAGAGAGAAAACTGGAGGAAACTTAGGAGTTAAATTTTGAAAATATTTTTTTGAAAATATCTAATTCTAGATATTTATAGGTCTCCAAATATCTTTTTTTTTTTAAATTTTCAAAATTCAAACCGCAACTCCCAACAACCCCGGGAACCAACCTCGTATGCTTTTTTAAACGTAAATATGCATCAAAACGAATAAATCATACATCAAACGAAAATATATGAGAAAACACATCAAACATAGATGAGTCTCAAAAAGAGACGGGTTTGAGTCTCATAGATTAAGTTCTGTTTGAGTTTCTTTTTCTGCATTGTTTTATTTAATTGCATTTTAAAGTTATTTTATTAATCTTAATTAAGAAGCTTAAAACAACATATGTTACAAAAGATGTTTTATTAATTAATATCTTACATATTGTGAATTTTAATTAATTTTAGAAAAATCAAATTTTAAAGCTTAAGTAATTGAAATCTTGAAGTATAAACAAATAGTAGAATGTTAAACAAATTAACCTAACTAAAGTATATTTTAGTATATCTTTTAATAATCTAAATTTTGATGAAATATTTAAAAATACATATAGAATATACTTATGATTTTGATGACTTTTATTTTGATATAAATACATATAAAGTTATAAAAAAATAATGGTAATAAAAAAAATAATAATAATAATACAGTTAGATTTTGTTAAAGATATAAAAAAGAAAATAATTGAACTATATATATATATATATATATATATATATATATTGTTAATCAATTCTTTATAAAAATAATCCTATAAAAAATAGTTATTTTCAAAGATTAAAATGTTTTAATAAAAAGTGTGTACGTGATTTTCTATGTTATAAAAATAGAATATTTTATAAAGCCAAAATTAATTTTTTTAAACCAATTTTATGAAATAAAAAGAATTAAATTTTTTGGTGCATTTTTAGTGATTTTTAATGATTTAAGTTTTTATAAAATACTTTAAAAATACAATAGAATTAATAAGAAAACGTGGAATGCTATCTTATTATAAGTTTAACATGTTCATTAGATTTGGAGTATTTTGAAACAAGATTCTACTAAATCAGGTGAGTCTCTGATATCTGAACTAATTTTTATTTCACATGGATGACTGATATGTTACATTGTTAAAGAATGAAAACGCATACTGAAAAGTAAAAACAAATGACGAAAATGAAAACGAATAAAAATAATGCATGCAATAATGATTTGTTAAACGATATTCCGACCGCTGGGGGACGTTAAGCTACCAGTAAGGCGAAGTAATAAGAGCGAGGACCACGGTCAGGTAGTTATAAGGATTAATCATGTTCACCGTATAAATGTAGGGTTGCTCCTTACCGAATTCTAGCTAACCGTATATATATATATATATCATTTTAACAATGTGCAATAATTAAGAGTTCAGATATCATTGAATTCATACTAGCTGTGCTAATGAATGTTTAAATATTTAAGGTGACATTTAATTATATGAAAAAGTCAGCTGCTGGAATAAGAAGTTTAACTTATGTTTAATTATTCTATTTCTATAAATGTTGCAGTTCAAAATTTTGTAATAAGTACTTGGAAGTACATTTTAGTATCATTGCATATTAACTTTATTAGTTGCTATGGGAGTAGGTTGAAAAACTAATCTATTGATAATGTGTTTTTTTTTTAAAAGTAGTTTCTTTCAATAAATACTTCATTTTCATTCCAAGTTGTTTGAGTTTGTTTCAAAAAGAAAAAAAAAATTCAGTTGAAAAGATGAAAAATGAGAATGTGAAAAATAAAGAAAAGTGGCCTTTAGTGGGTTTTGACCCACTGACCGGTCACAGACGCCATATATTACAATGAGTCGTGACAGAAGATATGTCAACTGTTTAATTTTACTTGGCACGGTCTGTTACCTATATAGTAAAATTAATAGGAATTAGTCTGTTCAGACAAACAATTGATAGTAGATGTCATCCCATTGACGCATGCAATTCACAGGGTACCAGGCTCTTGGCGAATTTTTTTTTAAATGGTGGAGGGAACCAATTTAAAATAAAATTCAAGATTTTTGCTCATCATAATTAATAATTTTTAATTATGTAATTCTCATGATTAAAATTGCTTTGAATCCACTCGCGACCATACTAAAAAAAACAAACTAACGAAACCAAACTATGTAGACTGGAAAAAGAACTTAGATATTGTCTTGACTGCCGACGACTATAAATTTGTATTATTTGAGATTTGTCTACCAGTACCTGATGAGGGGGCGACTGAATAGGAAACTCGAACTTATCAAAAGTGGCAAAAAACTCATTAGATGGCTCACTGTTACATTTTGGCTTCTATGTCAAATGTATTGCAGTATTAGCATCAGTCTATATCCAGTACCTATGACATGATTATGAACCTTAAAGAAATGTTTGGGGATCAAAATCGTACTGTTAGGCAGGTGGCCATGAAATCTTCGATGAATACAAGCATGGCTAAAGGCACCCCAGTTAAGAATCATGTTCTAAAGATGATTAGTCTTCTGAATGAACTAGAAATCCTAGTAGTTGATATTGATGGGAAAATCCAAGTTGATATCATACTCCAGTCGCTGCCTAATAACTTTAAACAGTTCTGCCTGAATTATTCCTTGAATAAGCTCAGCTTTTCATTGGCATAACTTCTTGAAGAATATCAAGCAGCCAAAGGTGTTCTTGTTGGAGGCAAACTGCCAAGATCATTGATCTGAATACGATTTTTTCAATAAAAATACTGGACGGAGAATTGTTGAAACAGGCTCCAATTTAAAACATTTTAATGTCGAACGATCACAATAAAAACCATACTCCCAAAGTTAGATTCAGGATTATACCTTTTCAAATCTGGTAGAATAATTTCTGTTACTACAAAACTACGAATCTAAATCATTCGAGTTGAAACGCCAATCAAGCCTTCTATTGCATTTCCAATGCGTATTACGAACGTAGGGTGGGTTACAATCCTTCGTGAACTAGAACCTGCTAAACTAATCAACATTAGGTTTACATGAAAACTCTAGTCTTGAAAGACAACTTATGATTAGGGTTTAATATAACTGCATATATATAGGGGTACAACAAGGACCTATGAAGTAAATATGACTTAGGCTTCTAATGTAATTATGAAAACTCACCTGCCACTGAGGCAATTTTATAAAAACATAAATTGCAATTCATACCACTAAAGAATAATAATTATACTCCCAACCACATTATCAAAATCGATTATTCAAGCTCATGTTATTAAATACTTAACTCATCTCTCCACGTTAAGATTCTCGATTACCGTCAATTAAATTTAATTACTGACAATTTAATTTAATCGGCATCTTTAAAATTTCTTAGGCCCTTCCGCTTAACTTATTTGACGGTCGAATAATTAAATCCACCTGCAAGACTTGGCACGATCAAAACATATAAGATTTCTTAAAGGAGTATCGTCAGCCCCAAATAATCTGGGCGTGGTTCCCGTCAATAATTAATATTCACCATATAATTAATACTTCTATCCAACTTACTAGGACTATTAACCTACAAAAGATCGCACCCTCTTATGAATCAAAATAACGAATATCAAATATACGCAAATACTAATTATTTCAGAATTAAGAGTATAAGCACTCATAATAATCTTGGGATACGAATTAATTTATATAGTCAGTGTAAAATTAATTACTTTAATGTGGTCTTATTTAATACACACAAAGTGTAATAGCACAATGAGTTACAATAATAAATGATATTATCTGTTCTCCGTAACCAAGATAGACCTACTAAAACTCTATGTTACAATCGTACCGATGATTTGTCAAATTCCATCTAAATTATGAATTAAAACTTATATTCTGTAAGAACCTATAATCTGGTCTTCTGTGTGTAAGCTACACTCTACACACCAGATTAAATACTATATAAAATAAAAGACATCCATGCATAATATTAAAGAAATGATATTGCATTCATTGCTCATTAAGATTCTCATAAAATAAAAAAATAGTTTTATTAAAGAATAAAATTAATATTAAAACTAACAAAATTCATGATTTTTAGTATACAACCCTGACAATCTCTCACTTACACTCAAAATCATGCTACCATACATCTGACTCTCATGCCATCTACACGACTGTTAAAACTCTTAGCCGATAGGCTCTTTGTAAAAGGATCTACAAGATTGTCCCCTAATACAAGTTTGGTCACAACAATATCACCCCTCTATACAATTTCTCGTATCAGGTGATACTTACGCTCAATGTGTTTTTCTTTCTTGTGGACTCTTGGTTTTTTCGAATTTACAACCGCTTTGCTATTGTCATAATAAAGTGTAATAGGCAACTGAACTAAAGGCACCACATCTAAATTCAACAGGAAGTTCCTAAACCAAACAACCTCCTTGGCAGCTTCAAAAGCTACCACGTCTTTGGCCTCTATAGTGGAATCAACATTACAAGACTGCTTGATACTTCTCCAACTTATAGTTCTACCTCTCAAGGTAAACACATATCCTAAAGTTGACTTACAAAAATCTTTATCTGACTAAAGGTTTGAGTCTGTGTACCCCAAAGGTACTATACTATCTGCCTGGTAAAACAACATATAATCATTAGTCCTTTTTAGGTACTTGATTATATTTTTTACCGTAGTCCAATGCTCCTACCATGGATTAGACTGATATCTGCTAACCATGTCAGCAAAAAAGCAGATGTCGAGTCGAGTACAAAGTATATCATATAGTAGGCTTCCTACTACCAAATCATAAGGAATCACCTTCATCTTCTCTATCTCATCAGGTGTCTTAGGATACTGATTATTGGATAGAGTGATTCCATGCCTGAAAGGAAAAAATATTTTGTTGAAATTCTGCATGCTAAAACGAGTAAGATTGTCATCGATATACTTTGCTTGTGATAAGCCCAACATCTTTTTTTTTTGATCTTGTAAAAACTTGATCCCGAAGATTTGATTGGCTTCTCCCAAGTCCTTCATATCGAACTGCCCAAATAACCATACTTTTACTAAAGATAACACCCCCGCATTATTTTTGATGAGCAAGATATCATTTACATAAAGTATTAGAAAGACCACCATACTTCCGTCACACTTTTTGTACACACAAGACTCATCCAGATTTTGATTAAAATCATAAGACTTTATGGCTTGATCAGACTGAGTATTCTAAGACCTCGATGCCTACTTATGTCCATAAATGAATCTCTTAAGCTTGCACAACATGTGCTCATGTCCCTTTGCTATGAAACTGTTTGGTATTACCATATTGATACATTCGTCAAGACTTTCATTAAGGAAAGCTGTCTTGATATCCATTTACCAAATTTCATAATCAAAACGAGCCGTAATAGATAAGAGAATCTGAATAGACTTAAGCATGGCTACCGGTGAAAAAATTTTCTCATAATCGATTCCTTCTTTTTTAGTGAACCCTTTTATAACAGGCCTAACTTTGAAGGTTTCAACCTTCCCGTCTGTTCCTCTCTTCTTCTTGTAGATCCACTTATATCCAATAGATTTTATCCTTTCATGTGTTTCTATAAGTTCCTAGACCTGATTAGAATATATCGATTCCATCTCTGAATTCATAATTTTTTGCCAAAGATTTGCATCTTTGTCTTGGAGTGCTTCATTGTAGTTATTGGGTTCGGTATCTAGTTCTACTGGGGTCCTGTTAAAAGACTCTTCCAAGAATATATACCGATCCGGTTGATGAACAACCCTCCCACTACGACGAGGCACTATCTGCGTTTGTGTACTAGTAGTAATGCGTTGTGCAGAATCTAAACCTTGTGCACTATTACTCACATGCTCATCTGGTATGTAAAATGGTAGCAGCCTAATCTGGTTCAGGATCTGCAAATGTTCCGATAATCCTCCTACTACGACGAGATAATGGGATATCAATGACTTATGATTCTTTTTCCGTATTATTGGTATTTTCTCTCAATTATTTTAGAACAATTTTACTTTTGGGTATGTGGTCCATAATATAATCCTCTTCTAAAAATCAGGCATTAGTGCTAACAATGACCTTTTGATCCTTAGGATTATAAAATAAACCATCAATCGTTCCCTTAGGATACCCGACAAAGAAACAGACTTCTATCCTCGGTTCTAACTTACCCGCGTTCCCTTTCAGCACATGTGCTCGACACTCCCAAATTTGAATATGTCTCAAACTAGGCTTACACCCGGTCCATAATTCTGTAGGAGTAGAAGGTATTAACTTAGAAGATACCAAGTTCAGAATATAAGTTACTGTCTCTAATGCAAGTCCCCAAAACGAATAAGGTAATTCTGAATAACTCATCATCGACCTTACTATCTCCATAAGAGTTCTATTCATTCCTTTTACTACATCATTCTGTTGCGGAGGGCCCGGTGCAGTCAACTGGGATATAATCCCTTCTGACGATAAGTAGTCTCTAAACTCTCCAAAGAGGTACTCGTCACCACAGTCGGATCGTAGTGATTTAATACTTTTACCTAGACGCTTCTCTACCCCCGCCTTTAACTCTTTGAATTTTTCAAAATATTCAGACTTACGGCGCATCGGGTAAATGTATCCATACCTTGTGTAGTTGTCAATAAAACTAACAAAGTACTCAAAGCCACCTCTAGCCCTGATAGTCATAAAATCACACACATCAGAGTGAACCAGTTCCAACGGTTCTTTAGCTCTATAGCCTTTAGCCGAAAAGGGCCTCTTAGTCATCTTACCCTCTAAGCAGGACTCACAAACTTGAAGTGCCTCCAGTTCCAATGAACTTAAAAGTCCATTTTCTACCAGTCTATTTATCTTTTTTAGATTAATATGATCCAAGCGTAAGTGCCAAAGAAACCTTTGGTTCATTAAAGAAGAATCATTTCTCTTATATGGTAAATTAGACGTGTTATTCAATTCAGTTAGTTACAATGTATGAGAGATAGATGATATAACATACATATCATCCACCAATGTATCAGAACAAAAAAAATATTTATTTTTCTTAATAACCACAGAGTTATTAAAATGAATAAAATATTTTTTCTTTATTAAATTTGAAATCAAAATTAAATTCCTTCTAATAGAAGGGTACATAAAGACAATTTTTTAAAAGTAAAATTCTATATCTACTAAAGCTGAGAGTGTCATCTTCTACTGCAACTGCTGCCACCCTGATATTATTGCCCATATGTAGGTAAATTTTTCCATCACTAAATTGCCTGATTTTCTAGAACCCCTATAAAGAATTACAGACATGATTAGTGGTTCCCGTATTTACACACCAGGTACCGATAGATAACACAGCTAAACATGTTTCAACCACTAGTGAACAGAAATTACATTGCTTGTTCTGTTTATTGAGAAAAACTAGACATTGCCTTTTTCAATGCCCTAACCGGTTACAGTGATAACGCTTGTCTCTTGGCTTCTTCACACCAACTTTTAACCCCTTAGCTGCTTTTGGACCTATGCCTCCCTGTTTTTGAATCTTTTTCTTCTTCATGCCTTTCAGCTTAGAGGAAGAACCTTTTTCAGCCGCATGCACACTACTTGGCTTTCTAAGAACACTCTTTGCTGCTTGAACTTCTCTAAGAAGTTTTGCCAATGAAAAGCTGAGCTTATTCGTGAAATAATTTAGGTAGAACTATTTAAAGCTATCGGCAGTTACTGGAGTTTGATATTGACTTGGGTTTCCCCGTAAATCTCAGGTCCTAAGATTTTCAGTTCATTCAGAAGACTGATCATCTTCAGAACATGATCCCTAATTAGGGTGCCTTTAGCCACACTTGTATTCATCAGAGATTTCATGGCCACCTTCCTAGCAGCATAATTTTGATCCCCAAACATTGTTTTGAGGTTCATAATTATGTCATAGGCATTGGGCATAGACTGATACTAATGCTGCAATACATTTGACATAGAAGTCAAAATGTAATAACGAGCCATCTTATCAATCCAAGCGTAAGTGCCAAAGAAACATTTGGTTCATTAAAGAAGAATTCTTTCTCTTATATGGTAAATTAGACGTGTTATTCAATTTAGTTAGTTACAGTGTAGGAGAGATAGAAGATATAACATACATATTATCCACCAATGTATCAGAACAAAAAAAATATTTATTTTTCTTAATAACCACAGAGTTATTAAAATGAATAAAATATTTTTTCTTTATTAAATTTGAAATCAAAATTAAATTCCTTCTAATAGAAGGGTACATAAAGACAATTTTTTAAAAGTAAAATTCTATATCTACTAAAGCTGAGAGTGTCATCTTCTACTGCAACTGCTGCCACCCTGATATTATTGCCCATATGTAGGTAAATTTTTCCATCACTAAATTGCCTGATTTTCTAGAACCCCTATAAAGAATTACAGACATGATTAGTGGTTCCCGTATTTACACACCAGGTACCGATAGATAACACAGCTAAACATGTTTCAACCACTAGTGAACAGAAATTACATTGCTTGTTCTGTTTATTGAGAAAAACTAGACATTGCCTTTTTCAATGCCCTAACCGGTTACAGTGATAACGCTTGTCTCTTGGCTTCTTCACACCAACTTTTAACCCCTTAGCTGCTTTTGGACCTATGCCTCCCTGTTTTTGAATCTTTTTCTTCTTCATGCCTTTCAGCTTAGAGGAAGAACCTTTTTCAGCCGCATGCACACTACTTGGCTTTCTAAGAACACTCTTTGCTGCTTGAACTTCTCTAAGAAGTTTTGCCAATGAAAAGCTGAGCTTATTCGTGAAATAATTTAGGTAGAACTATTTAAAGCTATCGGCAGTTACTGGAGTTTGATATTGACTTGGGTTTCCCCGTAAATCTCAGGTCCTAAGATTTTCAGTTCATTCAGAAGACTGATCATCTTCAGAACATGATCCCTAATTAGGGTGCCTTTAGCCACACTTGTATTCATCAGAGATTTCATGGCCACCTTCCTAGCAGCATAATTTTGATCCCCAAACATTGTTTTGAGGTTCATAATTATGTCATAGGCATTGGGCATAGACTGATACTAATGCTGCAATACATTTGACATAGAAGTCAAAATGTAATAACGAGCCATCTTATCAACTTTCTGCCACTTCTAATAACCCCAGATTTCTTGTTCGGTCACCCCCTCATCAGGTACTGGTGGACAAATCTCAGATAATACAAACTTGTAGTCCTCAGTAATTAAGACAATATCCAAGTTTCTTTTCCAGTCTACATAGTTTGGTCCTATTAGTTTGTTTTATTTGAGTATGCTCGCGAGTGGGTTGAAGCCATTTTAAATCTAAGAATCACATAATTAAAAAACATTAATTATGATGAGCAAAAAATTTAAATTTTATTTTAAATTTGGTTTCTTCTACTATTTTAAAAAAATTCACCAACAGTCTAGTATCCTGTGAATAGCATGTCTCAATGGAAGATCGACTATTATCAATTGTTTGTCCAGATAGGCCAGTTCCTATTAATTTTACCATATAGGCAACAAACTGTGCCAAGTAAAATTAAATAGCTGATGTAACTTCGGTCTAGTAAATAATAGCAGTAACTCAGATGGAGAAAATACTACTATTTACAGCTAAGTGTAATCCACCACCTAATCCCGAATCAATCGCTTCACAATAAACCCTTCAGATAGAGAAGTGATCCACACGAACGATTATTCAGAATTATTGTGAGACCCGGAACCTTTCGTTTAGAGTTGTATATATATATTTGATGTGTTTCTTTCAATATGTGAAAGCCTTGATGCATGAGTTGTGCTCTATGATTGTAGAACAGCAAGTTTAGGTGTATGTGCTATGCATGCGGAGTTTGGTTTCATAATTTTCAATACGGTCTTTCACAGCGACGGCCGCTCGAGCGGGCCTAGGGAAGTGTGTTGGGTCGGTGGAGACCGCTCGAGCGGTATCGAGCGGGGGTCGAGCGGAGCATAACGGTAGGTTATGTTGGTAGGGACCGCTCGAGCGATGGCCTGTCCGCTCGTGCGGTGACAGCCTGGCGTGACTTTTTATAAATCCTGGAAGCCTAGGTTTTTTAGCCAAAAAATATCTTTTTTCAAGCTTATCTCTTTCTCCACCCTTTTCTCTACCTTCTCTCTAGCTTTTGGGGTGCCCGGGGCTTGGTTTTTGAAGGTTGGTTAGTAGATCCTTGCTATCGGGGTTGAGGGCTTCGTATCCATCCGGATGGATTCTCATTTTGACGCCGTTCAATTTTGAGACGTCGAGCTTTTAGCTTTCCGAGGTAGGATTCTAGACTATCCTACTATATAAGGGTGTTTTATACAATTATACGTGTTTTCACCAGGTAGGAAATACTTTAAAAGCCATATTTGTGTTTAAACCTTGTTTTTCCTGGTAAAAAGCATGATTTTTAGCTTTTCTTGGTTTATTACTGTAAATGGCGTGTGGATGGATGGTTTTCAAAGGGGTGTTCTTGAAAATGATGGTTTTAGATGAAGTATCTCAACATTTTATGTTTTGGAGGTTTAGAGCTAACCCTCGGGGTTGAGTCTCAGTTTGTGGGCGTTTTGTTGAAAACGGGAAAAAATAGTTTGAAAGTGTTTTTGGCTTGATCTCTATGTTGATGGATGGATCTTTGCTCGGCTTTGGAAATGGTTTTGGTTTTGATAAATGATTATCTAGATGTACCGGGATAGCGGGTATTGGCACGAGTTGCCCTTGGTGTAAGTCCGGAAATGTGCGCAGCGTAGGTGCTCTGTACTTTCGGGTTAGTCCCCGTAAATTGAGTGGTTGGGTGCTCTGTACCCTAGGGTTTAGGGCCTGTAAATTGAGTGTTCATGTTGTGGTACTCCGTTTAGAACCTGTGTGTATCTAATCGGTCCCATGATGTATGGGGATTAGTTACTGGACAGGGGTCTATCATTGTTACCTTCGTCGTGTGACGGAATCGGTACATAGGATCTGATTTTATCTTTCTCCTCGGCTGTGGTCCGAGTGGAGCGATCTGATTTTATCTTTCTCCTCGGCTGTGGTCCGAGTGGAGCGATCTGATTTTATCTTTCTCCTCGGCTGTGGTTCGAGTGGAGCAAGCTGATTTTATCCTTCTCCTCAGCAGTGTGGCCTGAGTGAAGCAAACTGTTTTTATCCTGTTTTCCTCGGTTGTGCGATACAAGTGGAAAACCATGTTTTTATTACAGTTTAATTTCTTTAACTGCTGCTTGCATTAGTTATAATGCTTGGTTTTGGCTTGTGGTTGAATTAGCTCCCACCATATAATTGCATATCCTACTTTACTGCTTTGTAGTCTGTTTCTATTGGGTTTCGGCTCACGTAGTGGGATTTCCTGTATAAAACCTTTTTACAGGTGATGATATGCATGTTGATCAAGAATAGATCCTGTGGTGCCCGTGATGACGGATGATGGAAGACCTTAGCAGTTTTCCTTTTTGGTTTTCCTGTTCCTGAAGGCCGATTTTGTATGCCATAAGGTGATATATTTATGCATGTGATACAGGATGTTTACTGTTTATGAGAGATGTATATTGGGTTTTCTTTTAATTTCAACAGGTGGATTTAAATGTATGAAAACCTATTTTTATAAAAATGATATTTGGTGGATTTTCACGTGACCTTGGATTTTGGGGCGTGACAATTATCCCTAAAGGAGATTCGTACCAGCTATACCGTAATTAATTATGTCCAATAGGGAGAAAGGCCTTACTGCTAACATGCAGAATTAATTATATCACCAACGAACTAGTGATCGAGACCGCAAGATTTATCTGTGAATAAATTTTCTCTCCCCCATAGTTTTTAAAAGAAATTTTGACGATTACAAAAAAATATTTAATTAAAATAAATTTATTAATTTCAAAAATCACACGATCCGAAAGATTTCGATTTTTTTAAACCATTTTTTTGTATTTTAATATGTAACAAGTAAAATATCTCAAAATTCTTATTTATTTCAAAAATTAATTTTAAATAAAAAACTAAGAATTTAATTTTATTTTTCAGTCACACATTTTTTAAAAAAATAATAATTTATTAAAATTAAACTTTTTCTTTTAATTAATTCAAAATCTAGAATTAATTTTTACGTTTATCCAATATATCTGATTTATTAAAAAAAATCATCTTAAACGTGTTATTTTGTAAAAAAAATAAAATATCTAAAAAAAAATTTTAATTAAAACTTGTTAATTAAAAAACTTTATTTTATTTTTCTTTTATAAAATTTAATTAAAATCAAACTTTTTGAATTAATTAAAATTAACAGGAATAAATAAAATAGATATATATCATCCACGCAGTTTAAATAAATATAAATGTAAGATATGTATATATCCCAGTTTTATGATCAAACAAAAACTCTGTTGAGTTTCAATCTCCTGTTTAAAAATTAACTCGTAATCTTTTAATCCTTATCAGAATTAGTCTACGGCATTCAAATCCTTTCAGGATTCCTCGAGATGCACTGTTATACAAATACATCACCATCCCAAGCCATATTAGTAAAACAGTCGGCCACCACCAGTTCAAAATCAGTAGCCAACGTCGCGGTGCCATCGCTCACTGCCGCTTCTCGTGGCTTCTGCCTCCTCCTCCAAAGTCGATTTTTTTCTCCATTTTTTTTAAAAAAATAGCTTACGAAAAATAATATTTTTTTGTCAAAAAATCAGATCAAAAACAACTCCGAAAACAATTTTCGAAAGGCCCTGAAGGGGACTGTGTCGCCGTCGCCCATCGCGCCATTGTTGCCGCTATCGTTTCTCCCTTGTTCTGTGATCATTTCGACTCCCATTTCCTATTGTTTTTGGCATTGATATACAAACACAAGAAACCAATAAGAACGCCCTGAAAACAATCCCGAAAAGCCTCAAAAATAGCCCTTGAAACAGTCGTAGTGATGCCGCCCACCGCCGCTACTTGTGCCAATTTTTGTGCCACCTTTTGCGGTTGTTTTTCTCCTACTTTTGGACTATTTTTCAACCCTATTTTACTACTATATTATGCCTAAAAAACTATTCAAAAATATTTTCAAAAAAATCTCAAAAATAACACCGATAATGGCCCGGACCGTTGTCGCTGAGTCTATTTTATGCTGGCTTTTTGCTATTTTGGATCTATTTTGTTGTTGTTTTTATTCTTAGAACCTACAAAAAAAACCTACTGAAAAACCTGTCACAAAACTGTGAAAAAACCACCGCTGTCCGTGTCTCAAAAATCCCAAAACCACCGCCGGTGCCGTCGAATTTTCCGCCACCTATTCTTGGTATTCTTGAACCTTCGAATCTATTCTTATATTTATCGAACAATATCTAAATAACTTAAAAAAACTTTTACATCAAAACCTATATTCTGAAGGCTCACAATCGATCTAAAAAGCCTAAAATTATCACGATTAACCCTCGTGATTAAAAACTAATAATAATCATCATTTAACTATTCAAACAAACATGAATAAAATAATAATCATAAAACCGAAATTAGAATGCCTGCAAAACAAAGTTAGCACTTTCTAAAACTACCCGATCCCTCGATTAAACCATATTCATAAATCAACCTTACTCTGATACCAATTGTTGGAGGTAAACTCCTAAAATCATTGATTTGAATACGATTTTTTTGATAAAAATACTGGACAGGCAATCGCCGAAATAGGCTACAGTTTAAAACCTTTTAATGTCGAACGATCAAAATAAAAATTGTACTCTTAAAGTTAGATTCGGGATTATACCTTTCGAAATCTAGTAGAATTATTTTGGTTACTGCAACAACTATGAATCTAAATCCTTCGAGTTGAAGCCCCGATCAAGCCTTCTATTGTATTTTCGATGAGTATCACCAACGTAGGATGGGCTACGATCCTTCATGAACTAGAACCTGCTAAACTAATCAACTTTAGGTTTACATGGAAACCCTAGTCCTGAAAGATGACTTATGATTAGGGTTTAGCATAACCGCACATATAAGGGCTACAACAAGGACCTGTGAAGTAAATATGACATGAGCTTCTAATGTAATTATGAAAACCCTCATGCCCCTGAGGTAATTTCATATAAATATAAATTACAATTCATACCACTAAAGAACTAATTGCACTCCGAGTCGCATTCTCAAAACTGATTATCCGAGCTCTTGTTATTAAATACTTAACTCATCTCCTCACGTTAAGATTCCCAATACCCACCAATTAAATTTAATTACTGACAATTTAATTTAATCGGCATCTTTAAAATTCCTTAAACTCTTCTGCTTAACTTAGTTGATAATCGAATAATTAAATCCACCTGCAGAGTTTGGCCCGGTCAAAAGTTATAAGCTTCCTTAAGAGGGTATCATCAATCCCGGACAATTGGGACTTGAATTTTGTCAGTAATTAACATTTACCATATAATTAATACTGCTATCCAATTTACCAGGACTATTGACCCATAAAAGATCGCACTCTGTAATAAATCAAACCAACGAATATTAAATATACGCAAATAATAATTATTTCAAGATTAAGAGTATAAGCACTCATAATAAACTTGGGGTGTGAATTAATTTATATAGTTAGTATAAAATTAATTACCCCAACGTGTTCATGTTCTATATACACAAAGTGTACTACCATAGTAAGTCGAAACAATGGACGACGCTATTATCTGCTCCCTGTAACCAAGCCAGGCCTACTAAAATTCTATGATACAGTCATACCGATGGTTTGTCTAATTTCATCTAAATTGTGAACTAAAACTTATATTCTGCAAGAACCTATAATCTGGTCTTCAGTATGTAAGCCATACTCTACACACCAGATTAAATACTATAGAGAATAAAAGACATCTATGCATAATATTAAAGGAATGATATTATATATATTACTCATTAAGATTCTCATAAAATAGAAAAATAATTTTATTAAAAAATAAAATTAAATACTAAAATCAACAAAATATATGATTTTTAGTATACAATCCTGACAGTTCTTAGAAAGCCAGGTAGTGTGAGTGTGGCTGAAAAAGATTTTTCCTCTAAGCCGAAAGGTAAGAAGAAAAAAAAGGTTCAGTAACAGGGAGGCATAGATCCAAAAGTAGTAAGGGGCCAAAAGCAGGTATGAAGAAGCCAAGAGGCAAGTGCTATCACTGTAACCAGTTGGGACATTGAAAAAAGTAATGCCCTATTTTTCTCAGTAAGCAGAATAAGTAAGGTAATTTCTGTTCACTAGTGGTTGAAACATGTTTAGCGGTATTATCTACCGATACATGGTGAGTAAATACGGGAGCCACTAATCATGTCTGTAATTCTTTGCAGGAGTTCCAAGACTCTAGGCAGCTCAGTGATGGAAAAATTTACTTACATATGGACAATAATACTAGGGTGACAGCAGTTGCAGTAGGAGATGTCACTCTCAATTTTAGTAGAAATAGGGTTTTACTTTTAA
>JAULJZ010102106.1:0-11863 GCA_032270985.1 Heliamphora pulchella | reverse complement strand
AAAATAGGGGCTGTTGTGTTCTTGAATGATATGAGATGTGTTTGTGTGTTGTTATTTTTGAGTTTGATGACTTAAAAGTATGCTGGAACCTTGATATTCATGTCTAAAATACAAGCTTGCAAAGAAATGGGACAAAACCTTGGCATAGCATAACTAGGAGCCTTGAACATAAAGGGACCTGATTTTTGAAAATTTAAATGTTTTTGTCCTGAACTTTGGAACTACGTAACACAACGTAAAAAATTGATCTAAGCATGTTCTTTCTGTCCAGATTTAGATATTTGTGTTTTCTTTCATCCGAAGTTGGTTTCAACCCATTTGAGTAAGTAGAACTCGAGATATTGCAATTTTACTAAAGTGTGCTGTTTTTCGACTAGTCATCAGTACCGACCTAAAAACCCTAATTTGCAATAAGATCCGAGCTTTGACCAAAACATAAAAGTTGTAGACAATATGTATGTCTAACTACCCACCAAAAAAGAGCACAACCGATTGAGTTTGGATAAGTCAAGACTCCTTTGAAACCCTCTGTTGTGTTTCAGTCCTTAGATGACACTTTTGTCATATATTTTTGTGTAGACCAAAATCTATATTTTTAGTGACCTAATTCACAAGTGGTCTACATGAACATTGTAGATAATATATTGAATTACTTGATGTCAAAAAATTAGATCTAGACACCTCAGGAAGGTCCCTCAAAATCATTTTAAACCCTCTGTCCACAATCGGCTTTGCTGAGTTTTGGCGGATAATAGAACCTATTTTGTAAAATGGCCAAAACCTTTAACTTATTCCAAATAACTACTCTTAGTACTAAACTTGAAACTTGTAGAGGACATGCTAAACTAGAGCATATCGAAAAATGGGCTCATTTGAACTTTATTTGATACTCCAAAACAGAGATCAACAGAAGTATATTTTCGGTAAAATTTTGAGGAAAGTGCTGAATCGTTTTTGCTTAGGATGTTTTATTTACCCATTTACCTTAGGTTTTGGCCTTAGTGATAAACATAAGATTTGTAAAAAATATTTTTATCTAATGGTGTTTAAAAATCATAATTTGATTCAAAGTCTAGATACTCCAAAATTCTACAGACCCTTTTTATTTTAATACTCGATTTTGACCTTAAAAGTTGTTAAGTAAGCTTGAGTACCTTTTTGTTGTGAGATCCGAGTTTTATATGATGATTGATGTGAATTAGTTGATTTGTGTTTTTAAGTGGATGTACAATGATTAGAACTCATGCCATCAATTTTAAATTGTATCTTGAGAATTGATCTTTGCCATGCTAGTTAATGCCATGCTATAGTCGCACGTGAGATCCATATTGTACATCACGGGCATTGTCACATCTTCATTTTGGCATATTGGAGTCTTTTTCATATCTATCATTGTGGGTTGGGATATGTTGAAACTGTCATTCTTGGTTCGAAGTCTAGGGCGTCTCTAGTTGTCATTTTTTGTAAAGATTTTGAGATATATTCCCCTTGCACACCGTGGGTACATCCGTAGTTTTTGAAATGGTTTATCATAGATATTGTTGGGTACCATGGGTTCGTCACTAGCGTTCTGATTTTAGTAACTTAGACTTTGGGTTGACACCGGCAAAAGCATCACAAGTCTTAAGGTGGGACAAATCGACTTATTGATGATTGATTAATGATGAAAAATTATTCCTGGTGGCCTAGGAGGGGGCTCGGACCCCACACCGTTGTCATTGAGTAAAACAGCTATAGCATGAAGCCCAACGAAGCATTTACTATTCGTAACGAGGCGTAATAATGATTTTTGTGTTCAATTCCCATAAAGTCTACTCTGAAAATTTTTGGTGTGAAATTCATGTTGCGATTCTCGATATGTATTGGGTTGGGTATTTGCATCGCATTTAATTGCACCACTTTCATGTATACTCATTCTTATATATGCTTGCCATGCTACAACTGTCAAATTTTTCTGTCTCCTTGACCTTAAATTGTATTGGATGTTATATGATATGCGTTGTAAAATTATTTGTCGTGAGAATAGTTAGAAGATTTAGAGTGCTTTTTTTTAAGTTTTTGGCTTATGGCATTCGTGCCACATGTAAGGAAGATGAAACCTTTGAAAAGGAGGTCCCCGAAAGAGAGGAAAGCTACGGTTATTAGTGGGAGTTCCAGGAGCAGGAGAATCCCGACAATGCTTACTGAAGATTTAAATCTTTGCCTTTTGTTCTTTTGTTCAATTTTCTCGTGCTTATTGTAAATTTTGAAATTTCTTGGTAAAACTGTAAACGCTATGTACTTTTGAACAGTTCAAATTCTTTTATGATGTAATATTTAAGGTATGCAAATATGAATGAATAGTTAGAATATCTCTTTATTTATGTTTATGTATGTCCCGACGTGTTCGGAGGACGGGGTGTCACAGTTGGTATCAGAGCCCAAGTTTAGTGAACCTCCAAACCTTGAGTTATGGGAAATTGTGAATTCTGTCGTGTTGAAACTCTATAAGAGGCGTTGTATTAATTATAATTATCATTTACACGTTATAAGAACTAAAATCTGCTGCGTCTAAGTTCTATAGCGAATCGTGTTAGGACGTTACCGGGATCAAAAGCAGCAGGGAATCTACACATGAAGGACAAGTAAGGGCATTGATATCGGAGAACGAAGGTTTATTCAACGAGTTATTTTATTTTAAGGGGGGTAGACAAGAGTACGCACTAGAAGAAGTTTTTGATATCACATCGAGAGACACCGTTAGAACCTCGTAACTTCATCCTCATAAGTTCTATACTCGTTTACCCCAAGCCCTTGTATCAATTTTTATACCTAGTTGAAATTTTTTGCTCATCATTCCTTCTACTAACACTGGTCTCGAATATTTGACATTGGTGAAATCTTTTTCCCTCATTCAGTTCTCTCGATCTTGATACTACACATTTGTGCAGTAGTTTTGTAAATTTTTTGTTTACTCTTGAAATCCCAACCTGAGGAGTCGACTTGGATGCTTGGATTGAAGTACGTTAGGCCGACCTAAAAATCCTAGTTTACAATGAGATTCGAGCTTTGGACAAAATATAAAAGTTGTAGAAAATATGTATATCTTACTATCCACCAAAACGGAGTACAAAATATTGAGTTTTGATAAGTCAAAACTCCTTTGAAACTCTCTGTTGTGTTTTAGCACTCAAAGGATACTTCTATTACATATTTTTGTGTAGATCCAAACCCTTATTTTTAGTGACCTAATCCAAAAGTGGTCTACATGAATATTGTAACTAACATATTGAACTACTTTCTTTTCAACAATCAAACCTAAACACCTTGGGAAGGTCCCTCAAAACCGTTTCAAATCCTCTATCCACAACCAGCTTTGCTGAGTTTTGGCGGTAGACAGAATTTATTTTATATAATGGCCAAAATCTCTACCTTGTTCCAAATCACTACCCTTAGCACTAAACATGAAACTTGTAGGGGACATGCTAAACTAGGACATATCCATAAATGGGCTCATTTAGACTTGATTTGACACCCTAAAACCGAGAACAACAAAAGCATATTTTCGATAAAATTTTGAAAAAAGTGCTGAACCGTTTTCGCTTAGGATGTTTTATTCACCAATTTACCTTAGGTTTTGGCCTTAATGATAAATATAAGAGTTGTAAAAAATATTTTTATCTAAATGGTATTTAAAAATTATAACTTGATTCCAAATCTAGATGCCCCAAAAGCCTACAGACCCTTTTTAATTTAATACTCAATTTTAGCCTTAAAAATTGCTAAGTATGCTTGAATACCTTTTTTTGTGAGACCCGAGTTTTATATGATGATTGATGTGAATTAGTTGATTTGTGTTTTTATGTGGATGTACAATGATTTGAACTCATGCCATCAAGTTTAAATTGTATCTTGAGAATTGATTTTTGCCATGCTAGTTGATGTCATGCTATAGTCGCACTTGAGATCCATATTGTATATCATGGGCATTGTCACATATGAATTTCGGCATATTGGAGTTCTTTTTGTATCTATCATTGTGGGTTGGGATATGTTGAAACTGTCCTTCTTGGTTTGAAGTATAGGGTGTCCCTGGTTGCCATTTTTGTAAAGGTTTTGGGATATATTTCCCTTGTACACCCTGGGTATGTCCTTGGTATTTGAAATGATTTATCATAGATATTGTTGGGCACCATGGGTTCGTCATTAGCGTTCTGATTTTGGTAACTTAGACTTTGGGTTGACACCAAAAAAGGCATCGTGAGTCTTACGGTGGAACAAACCGACTTATTGATCATTGATTGAGGATGAAAAATTGTTCCTAGTGGCCCAAGAGGGGACTCAGACCCCACACCGTTTTTATTGAGTAAAACAGCTGTAGCATGAAGCCCAATCAAGCATTTACTATTCGCAACAAGGCGCAATGATGGCTTTTGTGATCAATTTTCATAAAGTCTACTATGAAAATTCCTGGCATGGAATTCATGTTACAATTCTGGATATGTATTGGGTTGGGCATTTGCATCGCATTCAATTGCACCACTTACATGTATACTCATTCTTATATATGCTTGCCATGCTACAACTGTCAAATTTGTTTGTCTCCTTGATCTTAAATTGTATTGGGTGATATATGATATGAGTTGTAGAATATTTTGTCGTGAGAATAATTAGATGGCTTAGTGTGTTTTCTTTTGAGTTTTGGCTCAAAGCATTCGTGTCATAGGTAAGGAAGATGAAACTTTTGAAAAGGAGGTCCCAAAGGAAAGGAAAGCTATGGTTACCAGTGGGAGTTCTAGGAGTAGGAAAATCCCGACAATGTTTGCTGAAGATTTGAATCTTCGCCTTTTGTTCTTTTGTTCAATTTTTCCGTGCTTGTTGTAATTTTTGAAAATTTTTTGTGAAACTGTAAATGCTATGTACTTTTGAACAGTTCAAATTATTTTATGATGTAATATTTAAGGTATGTAAATATGAATGAATTGCTAGAATATTCCTTTATTTATATTTATGTATACTCTAATGTGTCCGGAGCATGGGGCGTCACACCGCATGCCACGTGTTTAATGCTCTTTGGACCCAAGTCCCTAATTTCGCAGAAAGCTCCCCAACCATAGATTAACCACATGTGGGATCAATCTCCTCCATCCATCATCCAAATCGTCTTCCAGGATTTGAATTCCTCAAAAGAAAAAGGTGGGAACTATCATTCTCCCTTCTGTTACACTTCAAGAGGACGAAGGACCTTCTTAGACTTACTGTTGCTTTGAGACCATCATTTATATCGAAGCTTTCCTCACTCGAATTTGTGTACCCGGGTAATTCTTTCTCCCTTTCGCTCTTTAGTTTCTATGAGGACGATTCGTGGGTTTCCCATTCGCAACCCTTCTCTTGAGAATTCCAAGGGTTTCTGTTTGTTAGGGTTGCTAGGGTTTCAATACGCTTAACCTTTAATCATTTATGTCTGGGGGTAAGAGACATATAGTATTATCCACTTCTTCAGAGGAAGTGGAGTCCTCTTTTCTTGAAATCGTTCCTGGCAATCCCCTGAGTTTGGGTGGTTATCTGCCCTCTGAGTTTGAACCTCTCGACCCACTTTTTTTTGAAATTCAAAACCCCTCTCCCACTTATATTCCTTACCTAAAACCACTTAACTCAGCTCATTTTCATCACCCGGTTCCCATCCCTTAATTTTGTCTAATTGACAAGAACTCTTTTATGGAGAGCTCTAAGGAACCTTTGACCTTGAGGCGTTTCCATCATGAGGGAGCCTCCACCTCTAGACCTTCCTCTGGTAACGAGACAGCTTCCTTAGAAGCGTTGGCAGCTGAACAACCCCAACGGGATGCTGTCTTACAACACCTGCACGTATAAGTGGGACGCTTCCATGTTCCTTTTACCGCCGCTGGCATCGCCTCCACCATTGAGAGCCATGACTTGGAACGCCTCCGGGCCCAATTTCAAATTCCTGACTCAATTTGCCTTAGAGTACCCTTGCTAAACGAGTGTGCCTGTTCAGACCTTAAGAGAGAGTTTTGTTTCTTTGAGGGAGCCTTCCACGCAAGACTTTGCTTTCCCATTTCTTCTCTTGCGATGGAACTCCTTCATTTCCTGGGGGTTGCCCCTGGTCAGCTGGTTCCCAATGTTTGGAGGACCCTGATCTGGAGTATGGTCCTCTAGCACGTACTTGGTGGTAAGGAGAAGCGTCTATCCCTCCAGGAGCTATTATGGTGTTACAAGCCAATAGAGCATCTCTGCGGATACATGAGCCTTTAGGCCCGTGATAAATGTGGTCTGGTCATCGGCCTACCTTCCTCAAACAAACACTCGAAGAGTTATTTTTTCTTCGTCTCTAAGAGTGATCAGGAGTTCCAACCCTTGAAGGTTATGGATCACACAACTCCAAGGGTTCAATGAGTTTAGGCAGAGCCTCCCAAAGATGGTTAGTACACTTTTGCTTTCATCCTTATTACCTACCCCATATTTCTAGCTGGACCATAACTAACTTTAGTAGGGTCTATATCTAGGTCGTGCTAATAATCCAGAAATCTCCAAAGAGGGGAAACAAATGGTGGATCTTGCTCATGTGCAAGAGGACAGGGCATGGAGTACCCTGGTCACCCCTGACAGTCTTAGTGAGTATCTCCTTGGACCTGAACCTACTTTTGATACCCTAGATTTATTTCGCTTAGAAGAGGTTATGAAGGTGTTTGAGATGTCAGGTGACCTATTTTGTTGCTCTTACTTTCTCGCTTTTTTGGGTACTGAACTGCATGTCCCTTTAGTGTTAACTAACCAGCCTATGCGTTTTACAGAAAAAATAGGCAAAGTGGACAAGAAAGTTCAAAGGAGGTTTAAGGAGTTGAAGAAGAAAAGGGCTACCGAGAGAGCTGGTAGCTCTAGGGCACCGTTTGCCAAGTGCCCAAGAATCTCTACTTAAAGGCAAAGAGAGAAAGAGAAAGAAGGAGAGAAAGTAGTGAAGACCACCGTTGAGCCGGCAGGGAACCCTACCAGTGAGGCCGAACAATCAGAGAAAGGGTTGTGTTGTAGCTCAGGAGGTGGCTAACCGAGCTTAGGCGCGGAGCCAACAAAGATCCCTTAATCCCTCCCCTTTGCCCAAGACACAGCTGGGCTATCCGTATTCGTGGAAGGGAAGTCAGGGTGTAGGGTGATCGAGAACTCCATTCCTCTCTCTAATCAAGAAGCCATGCGAGCGCTCTTTCCCAATGTCGTTGGAGACTGTTTCCATTAGGAGATGGCGAAAGTGAGTATGATTTTATCTTACTTGTTGTCCGTTTAACTCATATACATAACTGTAAGTAACATGCTTCTCTTTTTCACGCAATCCCCTCCATTCTTCATTGTGTTTTTGTTTTTTGTTAAGTCGTAGCCTTGGGTCACCACGCAGTGGTAAGGATGACTGAATACCACAATGCCTGGAAAGCCACTAAGAGGAGGCTGTTATCTGTGAGATAGCAGGTAAAACATGTGAAGGAGCAGATGGAGCCCCTTTAGCATGAGAATAGAGTGTTGAAAGCTGATCTAGAAAGGTTGCAAAATACACTGGGGGAGCTGACCAGGGAGAAGAAGGAAATGGTGGCGGAGCTCTAGGCCAAACAAACCATCATGGCTGACTTAGAGCATAAGTAGTTCATCAATGCTCGGGGAAAGATCAGCTTCATCCAAGAGTTCAAAGATTCTGGAAAGTTCAAACAGATCATCAATCGGCATATCGTAGAATACCTGGACTCGATGGATGGGAAGAACATTCTCATCGAGCAGTGGGACTTCGGCTTTGAGGCATTCCGCCGTTAGGCCAGATTGCCTTTCCTGATCAGGACTTCTCCATGATCCAACCTGAGGAGGATGATGCCTCAACGGTGGTCGGCTCACCTGGGATCGAAGATGGCAATGCCGTACCTGATGCTACTCAAGATGCCTCTAACCCATCTAATCACTAGCTTCTTTACCTGCTTCTCCTCATTAATGAAAAACAACTTGATGTACCTGTTCTTGTGGTTCCTATTTTAAACACTCTATTATGTTTGTGTGGTTGGAAACATTGTTTTCTTTTTATTGGTGGTTTGAAACATTCTCATACATATTTGGTTTATATGTTGGGCTTAAACATTTTGCCCACTTTATTTTACTTGCTAGTATATAATAGATGACTACTTCATGTTGTTGCCTCATAGCTCAAGCGATTTTAACTTGTGTGATAATAAAGAGGTGGATTTTATATGCTGGTGCTTTCTTATCTTTTGCGCATATTTATTTCTGTTTGCTAGTAGACAACTACTTTGTGCCCCTCTGGACTTAATCATCCTTCCTTTGACCTTTAGGCCTTAGCTCTTATAGTAGAGACTTTTTATAGTAAAGGCTAAAATTGAGGCCCCTTTTAAGTTTAAGGCTGATCATCTTGTGATCTGTCTTACCCTCTGACCCTTAGGTCTAGACTCTTCATCTTAGAAGCTGATCATCTTGTGATCTACCTTACCCTCTGACCTTTAGGTCCAGGCTCTTCATCTTGGAGGCCGATTATCTTGTGATCTGCCTTGCCCTCTAACCCTTAGGTTCAGACTCTTCATTTTGGAGGCCGATCATCTTGTGATCTGTCCTACTCTTTGACCCATAGGTTCAGGCTCTTCATCTTGGAGGCTGATCATTTTGTGATTTGCCTTGCCCTCTGACTCCTAGGTCCAGGCTCTTAATCTTGGAGGCTGATCAACTTGTGATCTACCTTACCCTCTGACCCTTAGGTCTAGCCTCTTCATCTTGGAGGCTGATCATCTTGTGATCTGCCTTGCCCTCTACCCTTAAGTTCAGGCTCTTCATCTTGGATGCCGATCATCTTGTGATCTGTCATGCTCTCTGACCCTTAGGTTTAGGCTCTTTATCTTGGAGGCTGATCATCTTATGATCTGCCTTGGTATCTGTGCCTGCTACACATTTAGGATTTGCATCAAGAATGTGGTACAAAAATATTTATCGCGAAATAAATTTTATTCACAGCTCTTATTAATTGTGCCTTCGTACATTGTGGACTTACAGACGAGAATGCAACTCAAAAATGTTATGATATTTATGGATAGTACCCCTCAGGTGTTCTGCATTCCAAGGGTGGACTAAATCTTTTCTCTGCATAGTTTAAAGTCGATATGCCCCTTTGCCGCATGAGATTTTTACCACATAGGGTCCTTCCTAGTTATCCCCTTATTTTCCTTCAAAGGGATTCTTTGTGGCTAAGACCACCTTTCGAAGCACTAGGTCCCCAGGTCTGAAGCTCCTCCCTCTAACTTTGGAATTGTAGTACTTACGCATCCTCTCTTGATAAATAGTTGTTCTGATTGTGGCTTGTTCCCTGACTTCCTCTATTAGGTCTAAGTCTACCTCAAGCTCTTGATTGTTGCGTTCTGGGTCGAAGTGTTCCACTTTGGCGCTGGTCAAACCTATTTCGACAGTGATCACAGTGTCGTGCCCAAACACAAAAACGTAAGGAGCGACCCCTGTGGGTGTGCGAGCGGTGGTTCTTTTTCTTGACCATTACCACATTAGCTAGCCAGTCAGGGTATACTGTCTCCTTGATGAAACCCATAGCCTTTAGCTTGCTGACCTCTTCAAGGATAGCTTCCTCCCTTTGCTTGGCAAATACCCTCTACTTCTACCTCACTGGCTTTTTGGTCAAGTCTGCGTTCAAGCGGTTAACCATAACTGCGGGGTCAATCCTTAGCATATCATTGTTAGACCATGCGAACACGTTTTTGTTAGCTGAGAGAAATTCGTCCAGGGGTGTCCGTAGGTGGTCTGGCAGTTGGGCCCCAACCTTTAGTGTATGAAACTGATCACTTGGGTCTATGTGTACATCTCTCAGTTCCTCCGCTGGCTCTGCCCTTTGTAGGACATGTTCCTCCCTTACCTCCATCTCCTCGATGCTCAATGCTTCCTGGGAAGTATGCTCCTTGAGCGAGGTGACATAACACTCGCTAGCTGATGCCTGGTCCTTCTTGGCATAGCCGACCCTTTGGTCCACCGGGAACTTGACGAGGAGGTGATACGTGCTACCGCTTGGAATTTCTTGAGGGCTGACCTGCCCATAATAACATGGTAAGCGGATGGTGTGTCCACGACCAGGAACGTGAGCAGCTTTGAGTACTTGTCTCTGCCATCCCTTATCGTGACAGGGAGTTGGATAGACCCAATGAGGTAAACTTTATCACCAGCAAAGCCCACTAGGGGTGAGAGTATGGGTTGGAGCTTGTTTATCCCCACCCTCATTTGATCAAATGCATTTGCAAAAAGGATATTAGCGGTGCTCCCGTTATCCAGCAAGATTCACCGCACGGTATGATTGCTGATCAATAAGCTGATAATAAGTGGGGTCACCGTGAGGCTGTTGAACATTCAGAATGTCCTGGTCAGAGAAAATGACGGCTACTTTATTGGTCTTCCTTTGCTCCTCCCTAGGATCGCGCACGAGATCGTGCCCTAGTGCAAGGCGAGAATCGTCTCGTAATCTTTTGACATGTGTTTTTTAAGCTGATCAGGAGGTGCCCCCTTCCACAAATCCCCCTACGATCGTCCTGATCTCCATACAGGGTGGATCTGGTCCTTTCTCACGTCTTTAAGCCCTTTCCTGCTCTGATCTATAAGGTTCTCATTCCTTCCCCGGGCACTTCTCGATCAGAAAAAGATTGAGCTTTCCCTGACTAATCAGCTTTTCTATCTGGTCTTTCAAATCATGACAATCTTTTGTGTCATGACCATGATCCTTGTGGAAATGACAATATCTGGTTTTGGAGCGCTTCGTCGGGGGGATTTTCAGCTTACCAGGCCATTAAAGATCTGGGTCTCGTTTAATATAGAGCAAGACTTGTTCCAAGGGAGCATTAAGGGTCGTATCGGGCACCATCTGATCACATGGGTGACTGGTCGGATATCCTGGCCTTGGGTTAGTTAGTGGGCTTCTTACTCCCCCGCTGATCGGGTTCTCTCAATCTCTTTTCTGCTTTAGGTAGTAGCTCTTGAGACTTCGAACATCTCGCATCTACCGCGTCTTCTATATTCATGTGTTTTTGAGCTTTTATCATGAGCTCAGCCATATCTCCAGGAGGAGTTTTGGACAAGAAAAAGAGGAAATGGGACGACAGGAGCCCTCTTATAAAGGCTGTTAAAGCCACCTTGTCATCCACTTCGTCTACTTAGAGCGCCTCTTGATTGAAACGATTAACATACTCCTGAAGACTCTTCCATTTCCCCTGTTTGATATTTAGCAAGGCAGTTACGGGCTTCTGGTGCCGTTGCCCACCGATGAAGTGACTTACAAATATCTTGCTTAGCTAAGGGAACGATTCAATAGAATTCGACTTGAGCTTAGAGAACTAGATCCGGACTGAACTCCTTAACGTGGTCAGGAACACCCTACACATAACCTCCTCAAGAACAGAATGGAGATACATCATGGATTTATAAGTATCCAGTTAATCTAAGGGGTCTGACGTGCCATCAAAGATGTCAATTTGGGGCATTTTGAATTTGGATGGCAGGGGAGTCGCCATGATCACCGGGATGAATGGGGATCCTATTTTGTGCATCAGATCATCCAAGGTAGAAAGGGTTTTGGCCCGAATGGCCTGCATCATGTCATTGATCTGGGTCTTTATTTCGCGTAATTGCACATTACAAGAAGTAGAAACATCAGAATTATCCCCGATGTCCTTGATCGAATTCGAGCCCCGACACCCAAGATGGGGGGGCCCGCTACGTTGATTTGACTCCCCACGTCCTCTGTTCCATCGTCCCCAAGTGGTAGGTGTGATACCCGAGTTTTTTTTTAAACAAAATAAGAATAAATAATTAATTATAAATCTAGAATAATTTAGTAAAA
>JAULJZ010102095.1:0-11863 GCA_032270985.1 Heliamphora pulchella | reverse complement strand
TGGTTCAGTCTACCCCTATATTTATAGAGCTATAGCACAGAACTATGGAGTAATTATGAGTATGACTTCTAGTGAAACACAGACACGTATCAGCGGTTTCCGTAATTAAGCAAATCTCATAGCAGTATCTGCAATTATGAAAAACTAGCAGCGATTTCTGTAATTTTCATAAAATATTGAATTACAGTTCACACAACTAAAGATCTATAATTACACTCCGACCCATAATCTCAAGACCATATATTATTAAGCTCCTGGTAATAAATGCTTATAATTTCTCTTTACGTTAAGATTCTCAATAACCGCCAATTAAATTTAATTACTGACAATTTAATTTAATCGGCATCTTGTAATTTCTTAATTTCTTCTGCTTAACGTATTTGACCGCCGGATAATTAAATCTACCTGTAAGTTTTGGCCCGGTTAAAACTTATAAGCTTTCTTAAGGGAGTATCGTCAATCCTGATATTTCGGGATGTGAATTCTGTCAATAATTAATATTCACCATATAAATAATACCGCTATCTAACTTATTTGAAATATAGACTCATATAAGATCGCACCCTCTGGTGAATCAAAACAACGAATATTAAATATACGCAAATCAATAATTATTTCAAGATTAAGAGCATAAACACTATTCATAATAACCTTGGGGTGTGAATTAATTTATATAGTCAGTATAAAATTAATTACCCCAAATGTTTCGTTCAATACACACAAAGTGTACTAGCACAGAGAGTCAAAATAATATACGACGTTATTATCTGTCCCCGTAACTAAGACATACCTACTAAAACTCTGTGCTATAGTTGTACCGATGGTATGTCCATTTTCATCTAAACTGTGAATATAAAACTTATTTTCTGTAAGAACCTAAAATCTGATCTTCTGTGTAAGCCGTACTCTACACACCAGATTAAATACTGTATAGAATATTGGACATCCATGTATAACATTCAAGAAATGATACACATACATTGCTCATTAAGATTCTTATAAAATAAAAAAATTAATTTTATTAAAAATAAAATTAAATACTAAAAATATGATTTTCAATATACCAACCATAACAATCTTCCACTTATACTCAAAAACATGCTACCATACATTTGACCCCCATGCCCTCTGCATGACTATCAAAAGTCTTAGCCGGTTAGCTCTACGTAAAAGGATCTGCAAGTTTGTCTTCTAATGCAATCTTGGTCACAACAACATCACCCATCTGTACGATTTCTTGTATCAGGTGATACTTACGCTCAATGTGTTTTTCTTTCCTTTAGATCCTTAGCTTCTTCGAGTTTGCAGCCACTCCGCTATTGTCACAACAAAGTGTAATGGCCGACTAAACTGAAGGAACTACCTCTGGATCCAACAAGAAGTTCCAAAGCTAAATGACCTCCTTAGCTGCTTTAGAAGCTGCCAAGTACTCGGCCTCCATTGTGGAATCAGCAACACGGGATTGTTTGATACTCCTCTGCTTTAGAAGCTGCCAAGTACTCGGCCTCCATTGTGGAATCAGCAACACGGGATTGTTTGATACTCCTCTAACTGATAGCTCCACCTCCTAAGGTGTAACGCCTCGAGTTCGTTTTAATATAATCCGAATATACTTCTGAAAATTTTGCCTTTAAACTACCCATTTATGTCTAAAACTCCGTTAAGAAAAACTTGTTTTAAACATCTTTTAGTACAACACATCCAGCATACCCCGCTCGAGCGGACCCCTGACCGCTAGAGCGTTCAGGCACCCGAGACCTCCTTTATTTACTGTAAAAATTTTTCTAAGGCTGAGAATAACAACCATTTCTTTTTCTTCTTGAAACATGAACTCAAACACTTTAAAACAAGATCTTAAATACTCATAAAAGCTTAAAATGTCCATCCATTCCCTGACAAATTGAGATTCAAGCTTTATTAACAAAGCCATTATTACAACTTACTCAATAAATTACAAACGTCCTCACATGCATGCACAACATGAGTAAAAGTAGCCCTAAGGCCTTACAATACAGGATTCTAACCCTCAATTACAATACTCCAGATATTCAAAAATAAGAATACAATTCCCACTCTCAACAACTGACTATCCCAACTAAAATACAATCGTATACACTACACCAAGGGTTCAACAACCGTCGTCTCAGTCCATGAGCTTCTTCCTGCTATCACCTGAAATGTTATTAAACAATATGAGTCAAAGTTCGTAGGAACAAGACTAACCCCGAATACATGCATGGTATGTGAAGATGGTTATGCAAGATGCACACATAAATTTGATCAAAACATCTTGTTTGTTCCCCAAATAAATTATCATTGCATAACCGAGTTTTATGTAAAAAGGATTATTGTTCCACACTTAGTTTTCATAAAATCATCCAATTTACCATTCTTAATTGACCAAACACATTTTATCTCTTTTTATCAACCAAACATGTTTTCATATTTCACAATCTTCTCAATTTCTTCACTTAAAGTTTCATTAAACCAATTCCTTTACCGTCTTCTGTTATCCAATACGTTTTATCGTTTGTTCCATTTCCCAATTAAGGTCTTACAAACCCAATCATTTGCAACGCACACAACAACACACGCCAACACACATTGACACACGCCAACACACACACTTATTGGCATTTTTCACATTTTACCAATTCATGGTTCAAAACATGGGCACCGGCGTCGGACGAGCGCATAGACTCCGTAACGTTACACTCAACCCGGCTACACAGGCCCCATGAAGTAACGGAATGTGCTATACCCCGACACGACTCGTCTTTTCCCGGTTCACTAGCCGGCGGGCAGAGAACCCAATCTGTGCAGTTTTTTGATCTTTCACCGAGGAGCAACTCGTACCCAACCTTAAACGATCACTTGGATCCACAAATCGGTCCTTTTTAACATATCATAAAACAACACACACATGTGAGTCCAACCCAAATAGTTCCTCTCACCAAACCCATATTACATACACATGCGAGTCCAACCCTAAAGGTTTCTCTCGCCAAACCCACACCACTTACATGTTTCCATTATTCATACTTTCATTGTTTTAGAGTTCATAACCTAATTAACCATCATATGGTTTCGAATTCACAAATTCATCGGCTTCATCCATTAAAACCCACGATTTATGCTTGACATCAACATATGCCACGTAGATTTACAAAATTAAGCTTACAATAGGTTATGATAATTTCCAATTTAACCAATAATTCCATCAATTTCATTATACCGGCTCTTCAAACCCAAAACTCCCAATTTTCATAATATTAGCTCAAATCCCAAACCCTAGTTCCTCATTCTTGAAGTCTAACCCCCATAAATGACATTGTCAAGATAAAAATATGTTCAAACCTTCATAGATTTAAGATTAAACCCTCATTATCATCAAACTTCAATTTAGGGCTTTGAAAACGTGTATTTCATACTTTGTGTTCACAAATTGAAAAACACAACACATATCACAAATCTATTCCAAGAAAGTCTTAGATGATACCTTAGGGATGCTAGATCCACAAGAGAAACCCTTAAACGAGCTCCATCCACGAGAATCTCCGACCGCACGGTGAGAAAAATATCTCCAACGTCAAGATCGGGCCTCCAACGGTTGAACCACCGAGTAGAAGCCAAAAAAACTCACTAGAAGGAGCCAAACAAGCCTCCAATAACTCTCAAACCCAAGCCCTAGCTCTCACCCACACTCTAGAGAGAGAGATATATATGAAAAGAATGGGAAGAAAAAGCCCCACGCGACCTTTTTAAAGAGTCTGCTCCGCGACAGTCCGCTCGAGCAGACCCCCACTGCTCGGGTGGTTATGCCCCATAAACTCTCTGCCATCAGTTCACTCGAGCGGGCTCCTGACCACCGCTCGAGTGGTCAACACTGGGAGACACACTGAACAAAGGCTGCCAAAACCGAGCCCAAGCACAAGCCAAACGCCTCACAACGATGTTCTCCTACATAAATTCACCTTCAACCATCATCATCGAGTACAAAGAAACCCAAAAATTAATTCACACGCACAATTTGCACTCCCAAACATCCCCGTTGGACATAATACATAAGTTTTCATTAACGCTTCAAAAATGTCAAAGGTTCGAGTCGCTACAATCTCCCCCACTTAGGAAATTTCATCCTCGAAATTCAACACGGGAACTTGAGTCCACTGACTAGTCACTGATAACTAACAACGTCCATGCTACTTATCCTCACACAAACGATCCCACTAACACATGGATTACTTTGACGTTGTCGAACCAAAATCCAACTCACGTCACCGAGGCACTAAAACGCAACCCACCTCAGATGCAACCAACCCAAACGATTACGCGTATGGCACAAAACTAATCCACAATCCGTACTAGTTTTAATACATTCCATACCTGTTTGTAACGATTGCAATCTTGTATGAACTGCCGCAACTAGCTCATTTTCATACCAAAATACACACAGAAGATCATTCTCATAAGAACCTTCACACGTCGCCGGACTTCGATACTACTCATAATATATATATCGGTCCTTCAAATTCATAATGTTTCATATTTATTCAGTCGTAAATTTCAGACAGTTACTAACCACGCTGTTCATTAACACCCACATGTACATTCTGTCTCCGTTTCTACACCACACGTATAACAATCCTCTATCTAATAGTATCAACACGTGATTCTCTGATCACTCACCAATGCCACTCAATCTATTCATATATGTCCCATCATGTAACCAATCAAGACCCGCCTCTTGCTTTAAACAGTTTCATCTTATATACGCAACTCCTCCGGACATTCTATCCACTCACGACGTACCATAAAAGAACCACGCTACTCAATTCGCATACCATTCTCTTACTCTCCTAACATCCGTGCTCATACACTTATCTCTTCAACACATCAACATCAACTTATTACTTTACACTGCCCAAGCCACTCATCAATCAAACCTAAGCACCCTTATAAGAAAATTCTTCTTCCATACAAATAAGATCATTCGATTTCGAATCTAACAAACCTGTTAACTCAAACAAATCACACCGATGATGTCTCTTCAATACCAAATTTCTTGTGACTCACACTTTTATCACATTAGTTTGATACTCTCAACTCTATTCTCTATAGCTTGTCTCCTTTCCCGAATGGGCACCCTACCGTCAACTCTGAGCAAACTAAGCAACCTCAACAGAACACGAACTGAAACCCATGACGGATTATCAAAACCATACCAGGTGAACAACACAATTGCAAAAGGTTCAACACAAATCACATTGGCTACTGACAAGAACCAAGGATATCAACATTCCTGCACAAACTAGAATAACCATTATGTGCGTCTATTAATCAATCTTCATCTAACCTCCGCACACAGAAGTTCTAGATCTCAATACTGATTCTCCCCTTAATGATGGATAAACACTCTAGGTTTATCAATCCAATATCTTAAAGGACATGATCCAAACACTAACGCTCATGAAGCAGAACAAACAACTCTTCACTAAGAAATTATGAGGAATCAATCCTATAATCATTCGATCGCATGGGTACAAGTTCACATGGCATAATTTCAAGAATCACAACAAGGTATAGATTCCATGGGAATTCCTTTCAGAAATCAACCAAGTCAACAATCACTTACGACATTAACCCTTATGTCCAACAAGGATAAGATAACTCACGAAAGACAACAGCCTACAAAATAGCCCCCTCTGCCATCATGCAAATGTCGTCGATCCCGATCACTACAATCATATCACTCGTTCCACTCAGAGTTACCCATAACTCTTTATGACTATGCAAACATTATGCATACTTCTGCAACCCGTGCGTAAAAATGATTATTTACCCCTTCGGATCCACGATTCTCGCCCACCAACTCCACATTTCACTTTTAGGAACAAAACAACACAACCATCTCTACACTACATATTCAATCACAAACAACTCCCACTTCTTCAAGGAGTATCACATTCAAGACATATTAACTAAGCGACTAGATCAATCACACCGTTAACACTTATCACAGGCTCTCAGATACCCTGCACTTAGCACTTGTAGGGGAGAAACACTAAAGCGGTTCATTGTCTCGCAAAATATCTGAAACCAATCACACCATAGCTTCATCTAAGCATACAGCTATCCGAACATGAAAAAGACCATCCACAACCGAAACCAAACAAACTTCACCTCTCAATTCTAGGCCAAATGGCACCATCATTCCTAGGCCTTATGCCAAGTCACAACTACTAACATCGTACTTTCAAGGAATCTCTTTCCACCGACACGTCACCCTAAGACGACCGAGCCATCTATATTAACAACATCCATCTCAGGCTCACCAGCCTCATACACTTATACTTACTGAACATCTCGCACTACATATAGTTTCCCAATCATTCGAGCCACAAATGTCTATTCCGCAAAATTTCCCAAATGACCTTAAACGATTACACATTAAATCACGATCGTCTTCGATATACATCTCATCATATGTACATACATATCACTTGGTAACCAACCTGTCAACAACATCTCAAACCCACATGTTCATTCCTCATACAATTTCCAACTTCTATTAAGGAATACGACTTGGCATCACGCCGCGAGATAAACACAAAGGTCATCACACAGACCTTCAAATTACAAGTACCATTGCGATCACCAACAACACCCTGTAAGGGAAGGAACATTCTCAAACACTGTCTAAGCTCAGACTCTCTAATCCACCTTGGGCCGGTGATTATTACGCTCCCATCAACTATGCTCCTATCCATACCCAATCTCGAGGCACACAGCTCATGACATAGTACGGCTCATGACATAACATGGGTCATGACGTACATAATCCTCAACACGCCCATAACCACTTCTTATACCCATTCACAGTAAACAACCTCCAAGAGGTTTCGAACACTTTATCATATCTATTCGTTAAACCACTGGTAGCACAACACACAACAAGCAATTAACTACGATCACCTACAACTCACATGGGCACAACACACCCCAAACAATTAATATTCATCTCACACAATGCTCATCTCACGAGCTTACACTCACCACAATCACTAATCACCGGTTTACACATCCATAACCTATACCATAATCTTGATTACAACTTGTCATAGTCCCTCAAGGGCAACTCCTACCACAAGGATACCACAACGCCCAACCAGGTTATACTCAACTTAGCCTTCTAAAGTTTCATACTACTCAACACCTAGTCATATCAGACCAATACATAATCACATATTCACATACCGAGGAGAATCCCTAAGAGTGACACATTAGTCCGAGTAACTCGTTTGGATTTTCCACTAGAATAGACGTCGGCCAAACACCTTTTTAACGTGAACCCCGAACTAGTTGACCGGACGCCCAAAGGCAAGACACGTCATCCCAAAGATCCAACCTCAATGCGCAAACATCACGTAGCATGCAAATATCAAGTATCCCAATGAAATTTCATGCTAACACACCAATACATGAATGTCACACATCAATGCAAGCTCTCATGTAACGGATCAACCATTCTCACGGTTCCTAGGTATTCTAACCTATAGCTCTGATACCATTTGTAACGCCTCGAGTTCATTTTAATATAACTCGAATATACTTCTGAAAACTTTGCCTTTAAACTACCCATTTTGTCTAAAACTCCTTTAAGAAAAACTTGTTTTAAACATCTTTTAGTACAACACATCCAGCAAACCCCGCTCGAGCGGACCCTGGACCGCTCGAGCGGTCAGGCACCCGAGACCTCCTTTGTCAAAATTGTAAAAATTTTTCTAAGGCAGAGAATAACAACCATTTCTTCTTCTTCTTGAAACATGAACTCAAACTCTTTAAAACAAGATCTTAAATACTCATAAAAGCTTAAAATGTCCATCTATTCCATGACAAATTGAGAATCAAACTTTATTAACAAAACCATTATTACAACTTGCTCAATAAATTACAAACGTCTTCGCATGCATGCACAACATGAGTAAAAGTAGCCCTAAGGCCTTACAATACGGGATTCCAACCCTCAATTACAATACTCCAGATATTCAAAAATAAGAATACAATTCCCACTCTCAACAACTGACTATCCAAACGAAAATACAATCGTACAAACTACACCAAAGGTTCAACAACCGTCGTCTCAGTCCATGAGCTTCTTCCTGCTATCACTTGAAATGTTGTTAAACAACATGAGCCTAAGTTCGTAGGAACAAGACTAACCTCGAATACATGCATGGTATGTGAAGATGGTTACGCAAGATGCACACATAAACTTGATCAAAACATCTTGTTTGTCCCCCAAATAAATTATCATTGCATAACCGAGTTTTATATAAAATGGGTTATTGTTCCACACTTCTTAGCTTTCATAAAATCATCCAATTTACCATTCCTAATTGACCAAACACATTTGATCTCTTTTTATCAACCAAACGTGTTTTCACATTTCACAATCTTCTCAATTTCTTCACTTAAAGTTTCATTAAACCAATTCCTTTACCGTCTTCCGTTATCCAACACGTTTTACCGCTTGTTCCATTACCCAATTAAGGTCTTACAAACCCAATCATTTGCAACGCACACAACAACACACGCCAACACACATTGACCCACGCCAACACACACACTTGTTGGCATTTTTCACACTTTACCAATTCATTGTTCCAAACATGGGCACCGGCGTCGGACGAGCGTATAGACTCCTGTAACGTTACACTCAGTCCGGCCACACAGGCCCTATGAAGTAACGGAAGTGCTATACCCCGACACGACTCGTCCTTTCCCGGTTCACTAGCCGGGCAGAGAATCGAATCTGTGCAGTTTTCTGGTCTTTCATCGAGGAGCAACTTGTGCCCAACCTTAAACGATCACTTGGATCCACAAACCAGTCCTTTTTCAACATATCATAAGATAATACACACATGTGAGTTCAACCCAAATGGTTCCTCTCACCAAACTCATATTACATACACACGCGAGTCTAACCCTAAAAGTTTCTCTCGCTAAACCCACACCACTTACATGTTTCCATTATTCATACTTTCATTGTTTTAGAGTTCATAACCTAATTAACCATCATATGGTTTCGAATTCACAAATTCATCGGCTTCATCCATTAAAACCCACGATTTATGCTTGACATCAACATATGCCACGTAGATTTACAAAATTAAGCTTACAATAGGTTATGATAATTTCCAATTTAACCAATAATTCCATCAATTTCATTATACCGGCTCTTCAAACCCAAAACTCCCAATTTTCATAATATTAGCTCAAATCCCAAACCCTAGTTCCTCATTCTTGAAGTCTAACCCCCATAAATGACATTGTCAAGATAAAAATATGTTCAAACCTTCATAGATTTAAGATTAAACCCTCATTATCATCAAACTTCAATTTAGGGCTTTGAAAACGTGTATTTCATACTTTGTGTTCACAAATTGAAAAACACAACACATATCACAAATCTATTCCAAGAAAGTCTTAGATGATACCTTAGGGATGCTAGATCCACAAGAGAAACCCTTAAACGAGCTCCATCCACGAGAATCTCCGACCGCACGGTGAGAAAAATATCTCCAACGTCAAGATCGGGCCTCCAACGGTTGAACCACCGAGTAGAAGCCAAAAAAACTCACTAGAAGGAGCCAAACAAGCCTCCAATAACTCTCAAACCCAAGCCCTAGCTCTCACCCACACTCTAGAGAGAGAGATATATATGAAAAGAATGGGAAGAAAAAGCCCCACGCGACCTTTTTAAAGAGTCTGCTCCGCGACAGTCCGCTCGAGCAGACCCCCACTGCTCGGGTGGTTATGCCCCATAAACTCTCTGCCATCAGTTCACTCGAGCGGGCTCCTGACCACCGCTCGAGTGGTCAACACTGGGAGACACACTGAACAAAGGCTGCCAAAACCGAGCCCAAGCACAAGCCAAACGCCTCACAACGATGTTCTCCTACATAAATTCACCTTCAACCATCATCATCGAGTACATAGAAACCCAAAAATTAAATAACACGCACAATTTGCACTACCAAGCATCCCCACTGGACATAATATATACGTTTTCATTAATGCTTCAAAAATGTCAAAGGTCTGAGTCGCTACATAAGGTAAACACACATCATGAGGTAGATTTACATAAATCTTTGTCAAACTGAAAATTTGAGTCTGTGTATCCCAAAGGTATTAAACTGTCTGTCTGGTAAACCAACATATAATTCTTATATAATTCTTAGTCATTTTTAGGTACTTAATTATATTTTTTGCTACAGTCCAATGCTCATTTCCTGTGTTAGACTGATATCTGCTAACTATGCCAACGGCAAAATAGATGTCGGGTCTAATATAAAGCATAACATACATGAGGCTTCCTACTGTCGAGACATAAGGAACCTCCATCTTTTCTATCTCATCAAGTGTCTTAGGATACTGATCCTTGGATAGAGTAATTCTATGCCTGAAAGGAAGAAACCCTTTCTTGAAATCCTGTATGCTAAAATGAGCAAGGATATCATCGATAAACTTTGCTTGTGATAAGCCCAACATTCTTTATTTTCAATCTTGCATAAGCTTGATCCAAAGAATGTGACTAGCTCTCCCAAGTCTTTCATATCGAACTGTCTAGATAACAATACTTTAATCGTAGATAATGCCTTCACATCATTTTTTATGAGCAATATATCGTCTACATAAAGTACTAGAAGGATCACTACACTTCCGTCACGCTTCTTGTACACACTGGGCTCATTCAGACTTTGATCAAAATCATAAGACTTAATGGCTTGATCAAACCGAGTGTTCCAAGACCTCGATGCCTGCTTAAGTCTATAAATAGATCTCTTAAGCTTGCATAACATGTGCTCTTGGCTCTTTACAATGAACCCATCTAGTTATATCATATAGATGCACTCATCAAGACTTCCGTTAAGGAAAGCCGTCTTGATATCCATTTGTCAGATTTCGTAATCAAAATGTACAGCAATGAATAAGAGAATTTAGATAGACTTAAGTATGGCTACTGGAGAAAAAGTTTTCTCATAATTGATCCCTTCTTTTTGAGTGAATCATTTAGTAACAAGCCTAGTTTTGAAGGTTTTAATATTCCCATCTGCTCATCTCTTCCTCTTGTAGATCTAATTGTATGCAATGAGTTTTATCCCTTCGGGTGATTCTATAAGTTCTTAGACCTGATTGAAGTACATAGATTCTATCTCTAAATTCATACTCCTTTGCCAAAGATCTACATCTTTGTCTTGAAGTACTTTATTATAATTATAGGGCTCAGTATCTAGTTCTGTCGAGATCCTGTTAAAAGACTCTCCCAAGAGCATATACTAATCAGGTTGATGAACAACCCTTTCACTACAACGAGGTACTATATGTTGGAGGCAATACTGGCAAGATCATTGTTTTCAAAACGATTAATCGGTAAAAAATTAACTGGACGGGCAAACGCCGAAACAGGCTCCAGATAAAACTTTTGACGAAAAATAGTCAAAATAAAACCCGTGCAACCAAAGTTAATTTAGAAGAATACCTCTTGTAGATCTAATCTTCAACTACGATCCTTCGAGAACTTGTACTGGCAGAACCCCGATATATTTTTTAAGTCTTGAAAGACAAAAATAATATACCAAGAATGATATGAAAATCAATCTAAACTGGTTCTGCCTACCTGTATATATATAGGGTTACAGCAGGGATCTGGGGAGTAATTATGAGTAAGACTTCCAGTGGAACACAAATACCTACGGGCGATTTCTGCAATTATGGAAAGTCGCAGCGGTTTCTGCAATTTTCATAAAACACTGAATTATAGTTCACACCACTAAAGAACTATAATTGCACTCTGACC
>JAULJZ010102084.1:0-11863 GCA_032270985.1 Heliamphora pulchella | reverse complement strand
GGTATTGTTATATATGGCTATGTGCATTTATAACTATTTATTTATGCATGGATTATATAGGTGAATTACCTTGTTGTGATACTATTATGTGTAACGTGGTTAATGCTTTAAACCTAGAGTTTTATAGGCATGTGACGTGATTTGTGGAACGTCCTGTTGGTACATGATTTTATGCTTTAAATCCTGATTAGGTTATAAATAGTTGTATGGAATGAGATAGATGGTTATGTTAGCTCTGGTTGACATTGATTACGTTAGGGTTACGACCCTTCGGTTAAAGTCCGAGAAGATTACGTTAGGGTTACGACCCTTTGGTTAAAGTTCGTAAAGAAGCATTTGATATGGCTTCGGTCCCTCGGTGCAAGTTCGTAAAGAGGTATTCGATAGGGCTATGGTCCCTCGGTGAAAGTCCGCAAAGATGCATTGACGGGGGCTACGGTCCATCGGTGAAAATTTGAGAAGATACATAGATTGCATGAATTGCATTATGGGACGGATATACCAGTTTTCAAATTGTTTTAAGAGTCATGTGAATCGCGATCTAAAAACCTATTTCAACTATTTTAAAGTCTCCTGTGAGTGAATCAAAACATGGTTTGTATCCTCGCTTTCCCTTGCATGTGAAACTGTTTTAAAGGCTTGGAAGGGAGTCTAAATCTGCACTTCAATTTCCTAGCATGTTTTGTTTATATTGCATGCTTGTCTAGTTTCTGCTGAGATTTGGCTCACAGTATGGGATAAAATATTTTGAGGTGCCGGTCACGCAAGTTGATCTGGAGGTACCGGAGGAGGTGGAAGAGCTACAGTCTTCCATTTTGCTAGTTTTGTTACATGTATGCTTATTATATGTTTCTCGGCGTTGGAGCCTTGTAATGTAAGCCGTTTGGTATTTATATACAATCCATGTATGTTTCTTTTTATGAGTGTATTCTCGGGTTGGTTGTTTGTGGGCGTTCACGTGACCCGGAGATTGGGGTGTGACAGATTGGTATCAAAGCTCTGGGTTCGAATACCTATAAGCTGTGAGAAGAGGATGTATTCCGTGTGAGGTTGATTGCATCTTCTTGACTGCATGTGTTTAGATGTTTTGATAACATGAACATGATAGGATGCGGGTTATACGTGAACGAGGTGTATATGTGAGCATGGGGGTTGAATCTTAGGAGTGATAGTCTTGCCCTTGGGCATTTGGGTTAACAAACTTGGGAGCCAAGTTAGAAATGCGTTTAGCTGACGTGATTTTTAGCAGGGAGCCTGAGCAGGTTATCCAAATTTACGCGTCATTCTTGTTGGTTCTCCTCGGTATGTGGAGTTATTTAGCATGAACCTATGTGGCTATGTATTAGCGTGCTTATGTGATTAGCGTTTATGTTCATGCTATTTGCTGCGTCTTATGTTTTGTGTTTTTCATATAGACGTGATGTCTGTGAGGAGAAGGCAAGGCCGTGGTCGAGGCCGTGGTGTTTGCCAAAGGGATGTTCCTATCCCTGTTGCTGGGGATGCAAGCACTCCCCAAGGTCTATATGAGGCCATAAAGTTGCTGCGTGCGATGGTGGGTGCCATCCGTCAACTAGTTGAGGTTGTTAAGGGAGAGCGTAGAGTCCAACAAGATGGTGGAGGTGCTCAGTTTCAGGGGTATGGGGACAAACGCCAGAGGTTGTCTGGTCCGAGTTCATGTTCTGGGGGATTGCATCAGCAACAGTTTCCTGTATCAGTACCAGTGGTGGCTTCATCTGGGGGCCAGAGCAGAGGGAGTCGACTTGCTATCGGTGCAAGCAGCCAGGACATCATGTGTCGGGGTGCCCGCAAGAGAAGCCATTGAGGTGTTATCGGTGAAGACAGCTGGGCATCGTATGGTTGATTGTCCGCAGCCGAGGCAGTTCCAGGGTTTATGGGTTTATCAGTCACAGGGGAGGGAGCTTTCAATTTGCTATAGATGTGGTCAGACGGGACATACTCGCAAGACATGTCCCTAATGGGAGAGTGTACCGAGCATGGTGGACACATCAGAGGGTTCATTTGTACAGGATCGGCAGTAGCATTCCACAGTCCAGACTTCTTGGGTTACATATGGGGATATGGCAGTTCTTGATGGACAGACTTGTGCGATACAGGGCCGAGGGTGTGCTCTAACTAGCCCCAGTTCTTCTAGGGCGCCAGTTGTTCCAGATGATGCAGATATACCTTCAATGAGCAGAGGTACTTTCTGAGTGTGCGGGTTTTGGAACATTTTCTTGATTGCATCTGTTTTGGAGTTTATGGCTGTTTCCATGGGTGGTGTGCTGTGTTGAAGCAGCAGTTGGTGAAGTTGTGTGGTTGGGGTGAGTTGTAGATCTCGTGTCTTGAGATAGTTGGCCATTGTTTAGGATATCTGACCTTGTTTGACTATATCCTAGGAATGGTTTGGCTGACCATCTCGTATGCCGTGTCGATGTGATCAATGGTTTGTTTCTTTGACCTTACGTTGAATTTCAGGGGCAAAATTTCTTTTAGTGGGGTAGAGTTTTGGGACCCTGACCCATTTTTTTTTCGGCATTTTTCGACGCACGTTACGTGTTTTTGTTGTAGCTTGTTTTATACGCTTTTGATGCATGTTTGAGGGTAGAGATGCATGCGGGGAAGGTTCTGGGGGTCGTAGGATGTTACGACACGAGTTTTGAAAAAAAAAAGATATTTTCGTGGCCTATAAATATCTAGCTTTAGATATTTTGAAAAAGATATTTTTGGAAACTTGGTGGCTAAGTTTTCTTTTTCCAAAACAAAGCTCTGCCTTCTCTCTAGATTCTTGGGGGCCCGGGGTTCGGTTTTCGACGATCAGATAGTAGATCCTTAGTCTCCTCGTGGTGGGCAACGTATTCATCTGGACGAAATTCTATTCCCACGAAGTTTATTTTTGCACGTGGTTTGAGGCGTCGAGTTTTTAACTCAACGAGATAGGATCCTAGACTCTCATGTCTTATAAGGGTGCAACGTAAAATCTTGTGTGTTTTTACCATACAAAAATGCATAAAAAGTTAGTTTATGTTTTTGATAATTCGGTTTGTACGTTGGGATTTTGGTTTAAAATAATTTTTGGTGTTTTTGGTTTGATGGAATCGGGTTTCAAGTGTTTCTCTCGAGGTTTGGTGGTAGTTTTGGGCTTGTATATGTCCATGGGTTGTTAAAGGGGTGTTTGGATGGTTTAATTTGAGGCTGAGAAGCTTTTTCGTAGCTTTGGTTTGTTTTCTACGATCGCCTATAGCTTATTCTGAAATTTGGAAAATTTTGGTTTTTGTGTCGACACTTCTTCTTCTGTGGTGTTGAGCACGCTGTGCCTGAACTGTCGGTTGTTTTGTATCAACACCATTTTCTGTTTGTATCGACACATTTTGATGTTGGTGTCAATACATTTTTTTGTTGGGGTCGACACATTTTTCCTTCTGTTGGAGTTATGGATTCTGTTGCTGCTTGTGTCGATACCTTTGTTGTTTGTGTCGACACCTCCGCTATTTGTGTTGACACATTTTTGTTTGTGTCGACACCTTCGCTGGTTGTGGAATCCTTTTCTTTTGGTCATATCTCTCTCATACGGACTCGAAATTGGGTCTTTTTTGTGTTCAAATTGAAGCCCCGGAAGTCTTCTTTCCAATGACTCCCCTCTCACCTTAAAATTTTTTTTGTAAAAAAAGTCATGATCAAAAGAGTAAAGGTGTGCCAAGATTTTCAAACCATTTTTCACCCGTTTTTGGCCGAATAGTTGGGAAAAGGTTGTTTTTCATTCTTGTTGCCCCTTTTTACCAAGTTTTACTTTTCTTGGGGCGTCGTGGGTTTGTGTTGGGCGCCGTGGGTTTGTGTTGGGCGCTTGGGGGCGTTGGGAGTTTATTGGTGTTTTGTTGTTTGGTGGTTAGGTTTTAGTTTACGATTGGCGTCTTTTGGTATTCAATTGATTAATTTATGGGAATTAGTCAATTCAAATACCTATGGATTCCTTCTGGGGTTCGGTTGGTCGTCCGGTGGCTTCAAGAGTTGTGTCATGGCTTCGGTGTTTGTTTAGGTGTCATCTTCGAGGACGACAGGTATGATTAGATATCGGGCAATATGACAGGTGGCATCATGAGGTATTGTTATATTTGGCTATATGCATTTATAGCTATTTATTTACGCATGGATTGTGTAGGTGAATTGCCTGGTTGTGATACTGTTATGTGTAACGTGGTTTATGCTTTAAATCTAGAGTTTTATAGGCATGTGACGTGGTTTGTGGAACGTCGTGTTGGTACATGATTTTATGCTTTAAATCCTGATTAGGTTATGCATAGTTGTATAGAATGAGATAGATGGTTATGTTAGCTCTGGCTAACGGTGATTACGTTAGGGTTATGACCCTTCAGTTATAGTTCGAGTAGATTACGTTAGGGTTACGACCCTTCGGTTAAAGTCCGTAAAGAAGCATTTGACAGAACTACGGTCCCTCGGTGCAAGTTCGTAAAGAGGTATTCAATAGAACTACGGTCCCTCGGTGAAAATCCGTTAAGAAGCATTGACAGAGGCTACGGTCCATCGGTGAAAGTTCGAGAAGATACATGGATTGCATGAATTGCATTATGGGACGGATACACCAGTTTTCAAATTGTTTTAAGAGTCGTGTGAATCGCGATCTCAAAACCTTTTTCAATTGTTTTCAAGGCTTCTTTGAGTGAATCAAAACATAGTTTGTATCCTCGCTTTCCCTTGCATGTGAAATTGTTTTAAAGGCTTGGAAGAGAGTCTAAAATTGCACTTCGATTTACTAGCATGTTTTGTTTAAATTGCATGCTTGTCTAGTTTTTGCTAAGTTTTGGCTCACGGTGTGGGATAAAATATTTTCAGGTATCGGTCGCGTAGGTTGATCTGGAGGTGCCGAAGGAGGTGGAAGAGCTATAGTCTTTATTCTTGCTAGTTTTGTTACATGTATGCTTATTACATGTTTCTCGGCATTGGATCCTTGTAATGTAAATCCTTTGGCGTTTATATACAATCCGTATATGTTTCTTTTGAGAGAGTGTATTCTTGGGTTGGTTATTTACGGGTGTTCACGTGACCCGGAGATTGGGGCGTGATAGATTGGTATCAGAGCTCTGGGTTCGAATACCTATGAGCTGTGGGAAGAGGGTGTATCCCGTGTGTGGTTGATTGCGTGTGGTTAACTGCATGTGTTTAGATGTTTTGATAACATGAACGTGATAGCATGCCGGCTATACGTGAATGAGGTGTATATGTGAGCATGGGTGTTGAATCTTAGGAGTGATTGTCTTGCCTTTGGGCGTATGGGTTAATAAACTTGGGAGCCAAGTTAGAAATGCGTTCAGCTGATGTGATTTCTAGTACGGAATCTGAGTAGGTTATCCAGATTGACAGGTCATTCTTGTTAGTTCTCCTCGGTATGTGGGGTTGTTTAGCATGAACCTATGTGGCTATGTGTTAGCATGCTTATGTGATTAGCATTTATGTTCATGCTATGTTCTGCGTCTTATGTTTTGTCTTTTTCATATAGACATGATGTCTGCGAGGAGAGGGCGAGGCCGTAGTCGAGGCTGTGGAGTTGGCCAAGGGGATGTTCCTATCCCTGATGCTGGGGATGCAAGCGCTCCCCAAGGACCGTATGCGGCCATAGAGTTGCTGCGTGCGATGGTGGGTGCCATCTGTCAGCTAGTTGAGGTTATTAAGGGAGAGCGTAGAGTCTAACAGGATGGTGGAGGTTCTCAGTTTTAGGGGTATGGGGACAAACGCCAGAGGTTGTCTGGTCCGAGTTCATGTTCTGGGGAATTGCATCAGCAACAATTTCTTATATCAGAACCAGTGGTGGCTTCATCTGGGGGCCAGAGCAGAGGGAGTCGACTTGCTATCGGTGCAAGTAGCCAGGACATCGTGTGTCGGGGTGCCTGTAAGAGAAGCCATTGAGGTGTTATCGGTGTAGACAGCTGGGGCATCGTATGGTGGATTGTCCGTAGTCGAGGCAGTTCCAGGGTTCATTGGTTTATCAGTCGCATGGGAGGGAGCTGTCGATTTTCTATAGATGTGATCAGACGGGACATACTCGCAGGACTTGTCCCAAGAGGGAGAGTGTACCGAGCATAGTGGACACATAAGAGGGTTCATTTGTACAGGATCGGCAGCAACATTCCACAGTCCAGACTTCTTGGGTTATAGATAGGGATATGGCAGTTCATGATGGACAGACTTGTGCGACCCAGGTCCGAGGGTGTGTTCTTACTTCCCCAATTCTTCTAGGGCGCCAGTTGTTCCAAATGATGCAGATACGCCTTCAGCGAGTGGAGTTACTTTCTGAGTGTGCGGGTTTTGGACCAGTTTCTTTATTGCTTCTGTTTGGAAGTTGATGGTGGTTTCCATGGGTGGTGTGCTGTGTTGAAGCAGCGGTTGGTGAAGTTGTGTGGTTGAGGTGTGTTGTAGATCCCGTGTCTTGAGAGAGTTGGCCATTGTTTAGGATACCTGACCATGTTTGACTATATCCTAGGAATGGTTTGGCTGACCATCTCGTATGTCGTGTTGATGTGATCGACGGTTTGTTTCTTTGACCTTAGGTTGAACATCGGGGGCGAAATTCCTTTAAGGGGGGTAGAGATGTGAGACCTTGGCCCATTTTCTTTTTTTGTGTTTTTCGACGCGTGTTACGTGTTTTCGTTGTAGCATTTTTTATATACTTTTGATGCATGTTTGAGAGTAGAGATGCATGTGAGGAAGGTTCTGGGGATCGTAAGATGTTACGACGCAAATTTCAAAAACAAATGTATATATTTTCGTGGCCTATAAATATCTAGCTTTATATATTTTGAAAAAGATATTTTTGGAAACTTGGTGGCTAAGTTTTCTTTTTCCAAAACAAAGCTCTCTGCCTTCTCTCTAGATTCTTGGGGGCCCGGAGCTCGATTTGTGTTGATTTGATAGCAGATCCTTAGTCTCCTTGTGGTGAGCTACGCGTTCATCCAGACAAAATTCCATTCCAACGAAGTTTGTTTTTGCATGTGGTTCGAGGTGTCGAGTTTTTAACTCAACGAGGTAGGATCCAAGACTTTCATGTCTTATAAGGGTGCTACGTGAAATCTTGTGTGTTTTTACCGTACGAAAATGCATAAAAAGTTGGTTTATATTTTTGTTATATCGGTTTATAAGTTGGGGTTTTGGTTGAAAATCGTTTTGGGTGTTTTTGGCTGGATAGAATCAGGTTTCGAGTGTTTCTCTCGAGGTTTGATAGTAGTTTTGGGCTTGTATATGTCCATGGGTTGTTAAAGGGGTGTTTGGATGGTTTAATTTGAGGCTGAGAAGCTTTTTCATAGCTTGGGTTTGTTTTCCACCATCGCCTGTAGCTTATTCTGAAATTTGGAAAATTTGGGATTTTGTGTCGTCACAAATTTTGTTTGTGTCGACACATTTCTCCTTATGTGGTGTTGAGCACGCTGTAGCTAAATTCTCGGTTGTTTTGTGTCGACACCATTTTCTGTTTGTGTCGACACATTTTGATGTTGGTGTCGACACATTTTTTTGTTGGTGTCGACCCATTTTTCCTTCTGTTAGAGTTGTGCATTATGTTGCTGTTTGTGTCGACACCTCTGCTATTTGTGTTGACAAATTTTTTATTTGTGTCAACACCTTCGTTGGTTGTGAAATCATTTTCTTTTGGTCATATCTCTCTCATCCAGACTCGAAATTGGGTCTTTTTTTTGTTCAAATTGAAGCCCCCGAAGTCTTATTTCCAATGACACCCCTCTCACCTTAAAATTCTTTTTGTAGCAAAAGTTATGATCAAAAGAGTGAAGGTGTGTCAAGATTTTCAAATCATTTTTCACCCGTTTTTGGCCGAATGTTTGGGAAAAGGTTGTTTTTCATCCTTGTTGCCCCTTTTTACCAAGTTTCTTATTTCTTGGGGCGTCGTGGATTTGTGTTGGCCGTCGTGGGTTTGTGTTCAGCACTTGGGGGCATTGGGAGTTTGTTAGTGTTTTGTTGTTTGGTGGTTGGGTTTTAGTTTTCGATTGGCGTCCTATGGTACTCAATTGATTAATTTATGAGAATTAGTTAATTCAAATACCTATGGATTCGTTTTGGGGTTCGGTTGGGCGTGCGGTGGCTTCGGGAGTTGTGTCGTGGCTTCGGTGTTTGTTTAGGTGTCGTCTTCGGGGACGACGGGTATGATTAGATGTCGGTATGATTAGATGTCGGGCTATATGGCGGGTGGCATCATGAGGTATTATTATATATGGCTATGTGCATTTATAACTGTTTATTTATGCATGGATTATGTAGGTGAATTAACTGGTTGTTATATTGTTCTGTGTAACGTGGTTTATACTTTAAACCTAGAGTTTTATAGGCATGTGACGTGGTTTGTGGAACGTCGTGTTGGTACATGATTTTATGCTTTAAATCCTGATTAGGTTATGCATTGTTGTAGTCCTATCAAACCCTTCTTTACGGACATTAACCGAAGGGTTGTAACCCTAACCTAAAGAGGTATTCGATAGGGTTACGGTCCCTCGGTGAAAGCCCGTAAAGATGTATTGACGGGGACTACGGTCCATCAGTAAAAATTCGAGAAGATACATGGAACCATGTATGAATTGCATTATGAAATGGATAGACCAGTTTTCAAATTGTTTTCAGTGTCGTGTGAATCGCGATCTAAAATCCTTTTTTAATTGTTTTCAAGGCTCTTGTGAGTGAATCAAAACCTCGTTTGTATTCTCTCTTTCCCTTGCATGTGAAATTATTTTAAAGGCTGGGAAGAGAGTCTAAATCTGCACTTCGATTTCCTAGCATGTTTTGTTTATATTGCATGCTTGTCTAGTTTCTGTTGAGATTTGGCTCATAGTATGGGATAAAATATTTTGAGGTGCCGGTCACGCAAGTTGATCTGGAGGTGCCGGAGGAGGTAGAAGAGCTATAGTCTTCCATTTTGCTAGTTTTGTTACATGTATGCTTATTACAAGTTTCTCGGCGTTGGATCCTTGTAATGTAAGCTGTTTAGCATTTATATACAATCCATGTATGTTCTTTTTGTGAGTGTATTCTCGGGTTGGTTGTTTGTGAGCATTCACGTGACCCGGAGATTGGGGTGTGACAGATTGGTATCAGAGCTCTGGGTTCAAATACCTATGAGATGTGGGAAGAGGGTGTATCCCGTGTGAGGTTGATTGCATGTTCTTGACTGCATATGTTTAGATATTTTGATAACATGAACATGATAGGATGCTGGTTATATGTGAACGAGGTGTATATGTGAGCATGGGGTTGAATCTTATGAGTGATAGTCTTGCCCTTGGGCATTTGGGTTAACAAACTTGGGAGCCAAGTTAGAAACGCGTTTAGCTGATGTGATTTCTAACAGGGAGCCTGAGTAGGTTATCCAGATTGACGTGTCATTCTTGTTTGTTCTCCTCGGTATGTGGAGTAGTTTACCATGAACCTATGTGGCTATGTATTAGCATGCTTATGTGATTAGCGTTTATATTCATGCTATGTGCTGCGTCTTATGTTTTGTCTTTTTCGTATAGACATGATGTTTGCGAGGAGAGGGCAAGGCCGTGGTCGAGGCCGTGGTTGAGGCGGAGGCCGTGGTGTTGGCTAAGGGGATGTTCCTCTCCCTGATGCTGGGATGCAAGCGCTCCCCAAGGACCATATGAGGCCATAGAGTTGCTGCGTGCGATGGTGGGTGCCATCCGTCAACTAGTTGAGGTTGTTAAGGGAGAGCATAGAGTCCAACAGGATGGTGGAGGTGCTCAGTTTCAGGGGTATGGGGACAAAATCCAGAGGTTGTCTAGTCCGAGTTCATGTTCTGGGGGATTGCATCAGCAATAGTTTCCTGTATCAGAACCAGTGGTGGCTTCATCTGGGGGCTAGAGCAGAGGGAGTCGATTTGCTATCGATGCAAGCATCTAGGACATCGTGTGTCTGGGTGCCCACAAGAGAAGCCATTGAGGTGTTACCGGTATAGATAGCCGGGGCATCGTATGGTGGATTGTCCGCAGCCGAGGCAGTTCCACGGTTCATGGGTTTATCAGTTACTGGGGAGGGAGCTGCCGATTTTCTATTGATGTGGTCAAACGGGACGTACTCGCAGAACTTGTCCCTAGAGGGAGAGTGTACCGGCATGGTGGACACATCGGAGGGTTCATTTGTACAGGATCGGCAGCAGCATTCCACAGTCTAAACTTCTTGAGTTACAGATGGGGATATGGCAGTTCATGATGGACAGACTTGTGCGACACAGGGCTGAGGGTGTGCTCTTACTAGCCCCAATTCTTCTAGGGCGCCAGTTGTTCCAAATGATGCAGATATGCCTTCAGCGAGTAGAGGTACTTTCTGAGTGTGCGGGTTTTGGACCAGTTTCTTTATTGCATCTGTTTGGGAGTAGATGGTGGTCTCCATGGGTGGTGTGCTCTGTTGAAGCAGCGGTTGGTGAAGTTGTGTGGTTGGGGTGAGTTGTAGATCCAGTGTCTTGAGATAGTTGGCTATTGTTTTGGATACCTGACTATATTTAACTATATCCTAGGAATGGTTTGGCTGACCATCTCGTATGCCGTGTCGATGTGATCGACGGTTTGTTTCTTTGACCTTACGTTGAATTTCGGGGACGAAATTCCTTTAAGGGGGGTTTTTCGGTGATTAAGGACGAAATTCCTTTAAGGCAGACTTTGACCCGTTTTCTTCTTTGGTGTTTTTCGACACGCGTTGCGCGTTTTCGTTGTAGCATGTTTTATATGCTTTTGATGCATGTTTAAGGGTAGAGATGCATGCGGGGAAGGTTCTGTGGGTCGTAGGATGTTTTGATGCGAATTTCAAAAAAAAAAATATTTTCGTGGCCTATAAATATCTAGCTTTAGATATTTTGAAAAATATATTTTTGGAAACTTGGCGGTTAAGTTTTCTTTTTCTAAAAGAAAGCTCTGCCTTCTCTCTAGATTCTCGGGGGCCCGGGGCCCGGGGCTCGATTTTCGATGATCTGATAGCAGATCCTTAGTCTCATTGTGGTTGGCTACGCGTTCATCCAGATGAAATTTCATTCCGGCGAAGTTCGTTTTTGCACGTGATTCAAGGCATCGAGTTTTTAACTCAACGAGGTAGGATCCTAGACTCTCATGTCTTATAAGGGTGCTACGTGAAATCTTGTGTATTTTTACCGTACGAAAATGCATAAAAAGTTGGTTTATGTTTTTGATAAATCGGTATATAAGTTGGAGTTTTGGTTTAAAATCGTTTTGGGTATTTTTGGTTGGATAGAATCGGGGTTCGAGTGTTTCTCTCGTGGTTTGATGTTAGTTTCGGGCTTGTATATGTCCATGGGTTGTTAAAGGGGTGTTTGGATGGTTTAATTCGAGGCTGAGAAGCTTTTTCGTAGCCTGGGTTTGTTTTCCACCATTGCCTGTAGCTTATTCTAAAATTTGGAAAATTTAGGTTTTTGTGTCGACACAAATTTTGTTTGTGTCGACACATTTCTCCTTCTGTGGTGTTCAGCACGCTGTGGCTGAACTCTCGATTGTTTTGTGTCAACACCATTTTCTGTTTGAGTCGACACATTTTGATGTTGGTGTCGACACCTCCGCTATTTGTGTTGACACATTTTTTGTTTTTGTCGACACGTTTGTTGGTTGTGAAATCCTTTTCTTTTGGTCAAATCTCTCTGATTCGGACTCGAAATTGGGTCTTTTTTGTGTTCAAATTGAAACCCTAGAAGTCTTCTTTCCAACGACACCTCTCTCACCTTAAAATTATTTTTATAGAAAAACTTATGATCAAAAGAGTGAAGGTGTGTCAATATTTTCAAACCGTTTTCACCCGTTTTTGGCCGAATGTTTGGGAAAAGGTTGTTTTTCATCCTTGTTGCCCCTTTTTA
>JAULJZ010102073.1:0-11864 GCA_032270985.1 Heliamphora pulchella | reverse complement strand
CGTGTGTGGGTGTATGATTGTAATAGTGTTATCTAAGTTTATTATAAATAAGAGCTCGCCTACCCATTAGGGTACGGTTTCCCATTATTCTTAACAAAAACCTTGTATGTTTCAAATTTCTCCTTTTCAAAATATAAAGTTTTTTTAATTTTCTTAGTATGTAACTTGTGAGATTAATTTTTGTATAATTGTAAGTTTTAAAACTAAGAAATTTGAATTGTGATTCTAAGTTTCTAACTGAAAATTTGCCAATATTTTTTTTAAATAGTTTTGTTTAAAAACAATTTATTAAAACCTAAAATATTTCTCGGTTGTTAAAAATGGAGAATTTTCTCATTTTGTTGGATAGTTTACACTTTGGGCATTCCCACTCTGTAAAAACATAGTGTTCTAATACTAATAAAGACGAGAAATAAGCATTCGGTAAATAGTGCATATATTTATGTATAAATGTATTAGAGAAATACACACACACGCACAATATATGTGTGTGTGTGTGTGTGTGTGTGTGTGGCGCATATAAGAATATATTTGTGGAGACAACACTCTTATAATTCAAAAAATAAATATGTATGTTGTATATATATGTATATATATACATGTTACAAACAAATACTTATATTTGTATATAATCGATCTTTTCTTTTTTTAAATTCCTTTTTATAAGCAATAGGAATGATTCACTGCTTGCTGGAGATGAAGAAAAAGAGAGGAGAGAGGGTGGAATCAAGGGGAGAGAAAGTGGAGAGAGAGAGACAGAGAGAGAAACGATGGAATCAAAGGAGAGAGAAAGTTGGCAATGTGGTTGTCATTAAAGGTAGATTTGGTATTATGAAACTGATAGGACTTATCCGGTTGAAAACTTTTGAATAGGACTCACCCTTCAATAAGTAGGAAAAATGGGACCTTTGCTAAAATCTCTCTTGAAAATAAGTTTAGAGAGCAAACTAAAATGGTTTGTTCCTGAAGAATGAAGACTGGTATATGTTACAGTAAGGAAGAGTGATATAACCACAATTAATGGAAGATATAAATTGATATGAGATGTAATAAAAAAATATATGAATTTACATAATTCAACTGGGTATATAGCTCTTGAAAGTACAAAATGACAAAACAAAATTCATAGTCAACCACAATTGATAGGAATAAGGGGCTGGTTAGGTTTGCAATAGCTAGGTTTGGTCCTTGACTCCTTGTCAATCACAGAGAGGACAATATATTCACTTACTGGATCTAAATATAACATACCTAAATATAGTGTACTCTCTCGTAATCAGCTGCGTCTATATGCAAGGGTCTGTTTTGTGACACATGCCGAAGACTCAAGTAACCTGTGCATCCGAGTTCTGCTCTCAATATTTTGATCTGTATACAGAACGATGAATGTGAAAACAAAGGAGATGTCTTGTAAATAAATGTGACATATGAAGCCAATTGACTTTGTCTCCTTTGTCATGAATAACTTTTAAGTTAAACTCAATTTGGTAAGGCTAATTTGGTAGCCTCTATAGCTATGGCCAACTATAGTTGAGGTTTATTGAAAGCTTGAATGAATTTTATGAGATTCATGTCCAGCGGTCTGCCCTTTATACTCAAGTGTTGATATTACTCGAATTTTCTTTCAGGAATGCATTTGTAATATATTATTTGGAGGCTTGAGATTTTTTGTGTAGATGACTAAATATGTTAAAGTGATACAAGAATCTGTGCCGTGATTCTCTGCACACTTTTTCCATGTGAATTACATTATAATAATTTTTTGCCCTTCAAACATCTTGCAGTAATTTAACTCTGGATATTCCAATTCCATTAGAACTTAGAGACCTGCTTGAAAGGAAATCATGTAGTTAGACAAGTGGTACAATATAATATCGCGTGTTTCAATAAATTTGTTGAAATGTAGTAGTATGTTTTATTTTTGAAGGTTCTGCGATTGGATTCAAGTTGGACAGTCTTTTAAAACTCACTGATACACGTTCTTCCAACAATAAGATGACACTGATGCATTATCTTTGCAAGGTATGGCTGCCTTATTTTCTCCATCTTGCTATTGAACAAGTTCTTTCCGGTCCAACATAAGATTGTCCACTCTAACTGTATTAGTTTTATTTTTTTATTAGCAACAAAACAAGATTTATTAGAAAAGAAGTAGAACAGTACAAGAGGATCAGAGGACAAGAAGTTCGCCAACAAGAAGTACAAAAGTGAACAAAACTGCAAGATACATTTCACACACTGCCCTTCTATCTTTAATAATAAAAAATATAGAAACCCCTTGAAAGGGATGGATGCAGAATCCCAAAATATATGCATAGAGAAAATCCTATTCCATAATGAGTTGGCATTCTCAAGCTTATCCGAAGAATACTTACTTTTCATTCCAACCAAATAACCTAAAGAAGAGAGGAAAAAACACACTATCAAAGCCCCTAAAATCAATCAAGAGCATTTGGGAGCAGGTAACTGGACCATCTTGTTAGCAAAATAGAAGATGAAGTAGAAAAACTGTCATTGCAATAATGAAAAACTTAACTACTAAAGAGGAATTACATAATATAAATAAACAAAACCTAAAACCCTAACTAGTCTTAATGACTAAACTATCCTTTAGCTAATAAACAAATAAGAAAATAATTCAAAAATACACTTTCACACACCTAAGGAATCTTCACCAATTGAAATAATTGGTGCCATACCGTCCAAGACAATGGGCAAGCATAAATAAATGATCAATGGATTCCTTATTCATCCTACACATGATATCCTGCTGTAAAAGATTACGATTTTATCTCCTCTTCTAACAAATGCCATTAGTTATGAGATTATTCTTAGTCGAAGTCCACATAAAAATCATAACTTTAAGAGGCCAAATCGTATTCTAAATCCTTTTATGAAATGGAAAAGAAAGAAGATCTAGATTATCAATGACTTCATCCAAGAATGAATGACATGAAAAGATCCCCAAAGATTGGAGGGACCACACCCGTATATTTCTAACACTAGGTCTCAAGGAAATGTCATCAAGAATTTCCAATAAAGGAACCAATTCAATCATTAAGATCTGTAAATAAATTAAAGTTCCATGAGATCAGAGTCAGAGAGAGATGCCACAGAAGCAACGAAAACATTTGGGGGACAAAACAAGTAATTGATATGCGAAACAAAATATCAAAGAAAAAATTATTCACCCAAACATCCTCTGAAAACTAGATACTCTCTGTATTTCCCACTTCTAAAGAATAAAGATACAATATCGGAAAACAAAAGAATAACCATATCAAACCAAACTAAACTAAGCCTTTGTTCCAATTAATTGGGGTCGGCTACATAAATCCTTTTACGGCATTCTACTCTGTTAAGAGCCATATCTTCAGTTAGTTTTAATAGGTTCATATCTTTTCTTAATATGGCATTCTATGTCAATTTAAGTCTAGCATTTTTTTAAATAAATTTTCATGAAAATCGACAATTACCCAAATTAACTACAAAAAGAATCCTAACCATTAGCTATCTCATACTTACTCTTATAAGGGATTGTAATAAAAAATTATACTCGATGAGAAATTTCCATTACCACTTTTCTAGAAGAGTCACGTTCCTTGCCACGACATTTCCCAAGGCAAATACCCTTTTTCTTAAGGGAGAGAAATCACAAAATGATCTTTTTTCCCTTCATCTGAACCTTCTATTAAGTTACTCGTTATTTCATTTAAGGGCATTATTGTACTTTGGCCTCTTATGTTTAAATAATAGTGACAAAGAAGGGTACCCTAATACTCTCTCTTATTCTTTCCCACGTATTGTTTCTCTTTACTTTCTCTGCTTTCTTCGGTTCTTCCCTTTTGGTCGTATTTTAACTTGGTATCAGAGCATAAGTTTTTTGGATGTCCTTCAATTTTTCGTTCTAGCAAAAACATGATCAATTCAGCAAGGAGACTGTAGTGGTATATATTTATTTATTTATTTATTTGCATTTTTTCTAGTTCAGTTGATGTTAGTTTTCTATTTTTTCTTGTATTTTTTATTTTTTTATCTAATTTTTGAAACCGTCGATTAAGGCTTGATTAAAGCAATTTTTTAGTTGAGATGCCATCTATGGGTGCTGACTAGGCCTTTTCAAGGGTGCTCCAACCTTGGTTTTCAATCGTTGAATGTTTTCAAATTCAAATAGGCGGCTCCTTGGGTTTGGCAGTAACATGGCTTCGATTCGACAGGATTTTTGGCTTGTTTGGAGCAATTTGTTGGTTGCTATGGGACCTAGAGGTGCCGATTTGAGGCCTGGAAGATTGATTCAGTCTTGTTCTTCACTATGTGGTTATTTTCGACCTAAAATAGGTGGCGGCTAGGTTTTTCAGCAACCCTCCTACACTGAGGCAAGCTAGGTTTTGGCATGATTCACACTATTGGTGCCGGTTTGAGTCTATGTGCTTTGATTCTATTTGGAACTTATTACTGCATCTTATCTCGTTGGGTTTACTGCTTTGAAGAGTCGCTGTCCTTGTGTTCATTTGGTCATTTGGAGATTTGTATTTTTCATAATCTGTGAACATGTTTGGTAAATCTTCTGTTGGTACTAAGGAGCCTGTATTGAGTCGTTCAGGGGCTCTTAGTGATAACCCTTCACTTTAGATTAACCTTGTAAAGTTGGATGGCAGTAATTATTTGATTTAATCTCGTGCTTGTAGTTTGGCCATGGCCGCCCTTCACCTAGTGCTTCTTCTTGGATCATAGACTCTGGTGCTACTTTATCATATGACTGGTACTTTTTCTTTGTTCTCTTCTTACTCTACTTATTCTAGTAAAGATGAAGTAAGACTAGTTGATGGGTTTTTGTGCTCTATATCTAGCAAAGGGTTTATCTATTGTTTTCCTTTCATCTCTCCTTCTTTTGTTCTCCACGTTTTCGAATTGTCTACCAACTTATTTTTTGTTAGTAGTCTTACCACTTTTAAATTGTTCAATAACTTTTATTTTTACCCATTGTGTGTTTCAGGAATTGGTAACGGGAAAAACGATTGACAGTGGTAGTGCACATGGTGGTTTGTACTTTCTGGATGCCCCTTCTGGTCAGGCGGTTTGATAGCTATCGATTCTATCCTTCATCAGTTACAGTAGTGGCATTGTCGTCTTATTTGCCCGTCTTTTGGGATTTTAGCTAAGTTTTTTCTTGCTTTGGTTAAGCATTGTCCTAGAAATAATGTTGTTTGTGATGCTTGTGAACTCGCCAAGCATAAAAGATCTATTTATCATTCAGTTAATAAATGGATTGATTTTCCTTTTATGATTATACACTTTGATGTTTGGGGCCCTTCGTTGTCACTTCTTATTCTGGTTACTAGTGGTTTTACTTTTATTGATTATTACTCTCGTGTTACTTGAGTCTATTTACTCTGCATTAAAGGCGAAGTCTTTTCTTGTTCCAAAACTTTTCATAAAATGGTGTGTACACCAAATTAAGATTCTCTGCAGTGATAATGGGACCGAATATATAGATGGAGCTTTTAGATCCTTATCTCGAGGATAATAGCATTCTTTTCCAAACAAGTTGTGTTCGCACTTTTGAACAAAATGGAGTAGTTGAACCCAAGAATCGCTATCTTCTTGAGGTCGCTCACTCTCTCCTCTTCAATGTGAATGTTCCTAATTCTTTCTGGAGCAAGCAGTTCTTACTGTTACATTTTTTATTATGCAATTGCCTTATAGTGTTCTCCAGTTTAAGATTCCTTTAGATTTGCTTCTTGGGTCTCACTTTGATTACTCTCTTCCACCCTGGCTTTTTTATTATACTTGTTTTGTTCATCCTCTTAAACATCCAAGTGGGAAGTTGGATTCTAAAGATATTAAATGTGTCTTCCTTGGCTACTCTGCTACCCAAAAGGGTTATAAGTGTTATGACCCGCATACTCGCAAGCTATGTATTAATATGTATGTTACTTTTTGGGAAACTAAACCTTTTTTCCCTCCACTTATGCCTTCTCTTCAGGGGGAGCCTCATAGTCAAGAAGAGCTGATGTCGAAGAATCTAGATTCGGAGTCTCACGGGTTGTTATTTCCTCATTGTACTTGGGAGATGTTACTCATAGTGAGGGGGAGAAGGAAAAGATTCATGAGAGAGAAAATGAGTAAGGAATTGGTCGACGGTTGGATAGGACTGGTCTTCAGATTTAATCTAGACATCTAAAAGGTCAGACTACTTGTGTGTCATTGCCACCTTGCCAGTTACCATGACTATCTCCAGTTTTAGACTCTTCAACTGATCCATTTGGTACTGAATCTCCAACTATTGCTCTTGGAAAAGGAGTTAGGAAGTGTTTCCACCATCCTATATTATAATTTGTGTTTTTTGACTCCTCATATAGTGTCTTTGTCTCTTCCTTGCCCTCTATATCGATTACGCAGGGTTGGAAGGAAGTTGTTGCATATCCTAAGTCGAAAGAGACTATGGTTGAGGAGATGATAGTTCTGAGAAAGAATGGCACATGGGAGTTAATATCTCTTCCAGAAGGGAACAAATCAGTGGATTGTAAATTGGTGTTCACAATAAAGCAGAAGATGGGTTTGTTGAAAGATTTCAGGCTACATTGGTTGCTAAGGGCTTTACCCAGACTTTTAACATTGACTATCAGGAATTCTTTGCCCCATTGCAAAGATGAACTCTATTCAGACGCTTCTCTCATGCGTTGCCAATCTGGGTTGTCTCTCCAACAGTTGGATGTGAAAAATATGTTCTTCCATGAAAACTTAGAGGAAGACGTGTATATGGATGTACTGTCAAGTTTTTGTTCCATTCAACTGAAGGAAAATTTGTAAATTGAAGTTTCTATATGGGCTAAGAGCCTGGTTTGGCAGATTTTTCTAAGCTACGCTAAAATTTGGGTACAAATGGATTAATGCAGATCATACTATATTTATCAAACACAGCAATAATAAGATCACATTTTTTCTTGTATAGGTTGATGACATAGTGGTGACAACAATAATGTAGAGGAGGTTTTACGTCTCAAAACACATCTAGCTAAAGAGTTTGAGATGAAAGATCTGGAGATGTTACGTTATTTTCTTGAGATTGAAGTTTCTAGATCAGATAGGGGCATCTTTATTTCCCCAAAAAAATATATTCTTGTTCTTTTGGAAGAAACAGACATGTTGGGTTGTCGACCAATGGATTCACTTATTGTGGCTAATCATGCCTTAGTAGTAGTGATAGAGAGCTTGTAAATAAAAAAAGATTTTAAAGACTTGTGGGGAGATTGATATAGACCTGATATTGTATATGTTGCATGGGTTGTGTGTATGTTCATACATGATCCTCGTATTGTACACTTTGATATTGTTTATTGTATTTTGAGTCTCAAGTTTGCTCCAGAGAAAGGAATTATATTATCCAACCATGGTCATCTAAGGTTAGAGGCGTTCACAGATGCAAATTGGACTGGTTCTGTTGATGATAGACAGTCTACATTCAGTTGCTGTGCTTTTATAGGAGGGAGTCTAGCAACTTGACGAAGCAAAATAACTAGATTGAGTGTAGAGACTAGAGAATAGGGTTATGGCCCACGACATTTGTAAACTTGTGTGGCTGCAATTCCCATTAAAAGATTTGGGGATTGAGGATAATGGACCTAGGAAGGTGTATTGTGACAATAAGGTTGCCATCAATATTGCTTATAAGAAAAAATTGTGCCAAGTATTTTATCAAAGAAGAAATTGTGCACAGGTCTATTTTTTTGCCTTTTGTGAAGTCTATGGATCAATTAGCATATGTTTTTACTAAAGGGTTTAATTACTTTAATAGTAAAGTGTTTCATCCCATTATATGCAAGTTGGTTATGAAAAATATCTATTCTCCAACTTGAGATGGAGTGTTAAGATTTTAGTTATTTCATTTAAGGGTATTATTGTACTTTGGTCTCTTATATACAAATAAAAGTGATAAGGGATGGAACCTTAATACTCTCTCTTATTCTTTGCCACGTGTTGTTTCTCTCTATTTTCTCCCGTCTCTTCCGTTCTTCCCTCCCCGTATTCTACCTCCTCCTCATAAGAAGTCCCTATCATATTTTTCAATTTAATTGCTAACCCCATCAGAATGTTAAATAAGATAAATACGAAATTGAAATGTACACAAAACTGAATGCAAAAGGGTATAGCTAGCTACCACCACTAGAAAATAGACTTGTTTTCCACCCCTCCCTCCTTTTATTAAATCTTCTTTGATACTGGGGCCCAAAAAGTGAGTGCTCTATAATTATTGCCCAAAGGTAACCCCAAATATGTAAATGGAAGATATGCCCAATAGGGCACTCTAAAATTCCCAAAAAGTGAGTGCCCTATACCTAGACGGCAGATTTTGTCCCTCTCACAATTAAAAAAAAAAAAAAACTATCTGATTTCCATTTAATCTAAAGGCCTCTCCAACCAAACCATCAATATTAGGCCTAACTACTACTCTAACTGATCACAAAGTCGAATAAAAATGAAAAATTAATTGTATTATTTGACCTAGTTAGCCCATAAAAAGCAAAAATAAGATATTGGCTGAATAAATGTAAAGATATTGGTAAATGTTCTATGACTGGCTGAGAAAATGTTAAGAAAATGATAAATCTATAGTGTTTGGTTTAGAACTATTGGGTTTAACAGAATGTCTTCATTTCCATATTTCAAAAGCATGGTCAGTCGGTTCCCTTGATTCTGGAATATTGAAACAAGGGAAGGCATTACCACAACAATGCAGTGGCTTCATGGTAGCAACCTCTAGGGTATTTATCTGAAACCTGGTTTGCCTTTATTTGCCTTGCATTTGATTTTCATTTCCGTCGAAATTTTTCCAAGCATTTTCATTAATAAGTAAAACTTTTTTTTCCTTTTCCACAACTCTTACACATTGTTTGCATTATTGGGACGACCAAATGATGGCTTACACCCTTAGTATGTTCTACTGGATTAATAATGATCCAGTATTTCAAACAATAGTTTTGCAGTGGGTGGGGGGCCGCTAAAACTTTTTGCAGTGGATGTCTGAGCCATCCCCATACAGGTTCAGCTCCTAGTTGGCCTGCTACTGTTTCAGTGGAAGCACGAGAAAATTTGATGTGGGCTAAGCTATTGGGTCAAATGGGGTTGACTATGGTGTTTCTCTAAGAAGTGATAGTTGTGATGACAGGATATTAACGCAGTTTTAGGCCACATACACAAGAGCTTGAGCAATGACCTTTTGTTTCTAGTTGGAGAAAAACATCCCTGGTTTCAGTTCCGAAAAATGGGTGTAGCAAGTTTAGGCTGATGAGGTTGGATCTTGAAGTGAGCTCTTGGTATAACCTGTTGAGGGGAGTGACAATGGATCAACCTTTTCCCCATGGACGGCTCTACAGCAAACTAAGTCGTCTTCTGGGATAGCCCTTTTTTATCTTAATTCAATTTCATGACAGCCTTGTGATGGTTTTAACATTGGTGCAGAGATTAAATTCTACAAATTTGTTTTGGCTTCAGTTCTCTTCTTCTTCTTTGTTATATAAATAGGTCTCACCTGGACCAGCAGCTAAGGTTCATAATATTCAAGTCATTTCTTTGATTCCTTTGCTCCTTTTATTTGCGATATCTGATTTTTAGATGTTGACTTTCTTGTTTACTTTCTATACATACGCCATATGCACATAGTTTTTGCCTCTTACTTTTTAGCAATTTTATATTTGGATTCTTTTTTGAAAAAAAATGAGTGTGTATGATGGTGAGAAACCCATGTGCCTGGGGAATTTTTCTTTATCCATCCTTTCCTTAATTTGGATTTACTTGACATTGCTTTTAGGATGATTTGGTGAGAGGCCCTTCAAAATAAGATTTTAATGCACTAAGTCCAAACACTTTTTTTCATGTAACAAGTTCATTAGCACATTTTTTTTCTTGGAAGAAGTCCATGCACATATTTAATTTTAGTTTTCAAACTCTAAAATGTGAGAACTTTTACTCTACAAGTTCATTTTTATATTTGTATTCAAAAAACTACCATATTAATTTTGGATGTTCCTAAATGTATATCTAACATGCATATGGAACAATTTTAAAAAATCCAATTCTATTAAGGAGATAAACTTTTTAAACTTGCAAAGTTTAATTTATCTCTCCAATTGTAATTACTCAAGAAAGTACTAAATTAATCCCGGATGTTCCTATATATCTATATATAATTTAACATGCATATGAAACTGTTTTGAAAAATCTTATTATGTTAAGGAGATAAACATGTTAAACTTGCAGAGTTTAATTTCTCTCTCCAATTATAATTACTCAAAAAATTAACAAAGTATTTTTAAATGTTGCTAAGAAGATATAAATATGCAAAAGAGTTTAAAAAATTAAATACTATTGGTGAGGTAAGAAACAAATAAAAAAAAATTAAAACATACTAAAAATTCAAAGTAACATATATTTACATAAAGAATTATTGAAATATATCGTTATTAATATATAAATATTTATAAATATGTTCTTAAATTTAAATTATTGTATGTGCGTTAACAATTATTTTTTAAATATGAAATTGAGTTTATGCAATTTACTTATCAGACAATCTCTATTTTAGATAAACTGTGTTGATTTTTAACATTTATTCAACATTGTTACTAATATTTCTTAATACTTTTATTTTTTATTATTTTTAATTAATAATTGTGCTATAAATTATTAAACAATTTATTATTGTTGTTGTTGTTGTTGCGTTATTTTTTACAGTCGTTAGTCCAAGACTTTTTTAATTAGATTTTGATATTTTTTATAATTCATTTTCTAAATAAAATTGATTTAAAAAGATATTGTTTAATATTTTAAAAAAGGTAGTGTTGACACAAAGTGACAGATGAGTTGACACATTTAACCATTTGAGCTGACTCAGTTTTCAAATAGGTTAATACTTAAGTATTCTTGAAAAATAATCTTTTGTGTTGACCCAAATCGACATTTGAGTCAACACCTTAAGGCAAAGAACTCTTGATATTTTCAAGTGTGTTGACCCTTTGAGCAATTGAATCGACACCCTAACTTGTTTTGTTTAAGATGTTTAAGAAACTCTTAAATGAGTCGACACCAGGAGACTATTGAGTCGACCCAAAAGAACTGAGACTAATTGCAACTGGATGAGTCGACACAAACAGATTTTGAGTCGACACCAACCCTTCAGGACAAAGTCATTCGGGTATTTTGAGTCAATGCCAAAACGAAGATAAGTCTACACAAATCAACCGAAACTTCCTGTAGATTTTTGAGTCGACACCACAATGAAGATGAGTCGACACAAAACAACCGAGGCTTCCTGTAATTTTATAAGTCGACACAAAATGAAAAATGAATCGACCCTATAATTTCAGTAGCCTCCCAGACAAAAGGAGTCGACACGAAAGATAACATGAGTCAACACCAAAAGATTCTCTTGAAAAGCTGAAGTATTAAATGAGTCGACACCAATGACTTTGAGTCGACACTGCTGTGTGGGTAAGAAGGATGCAAAAATTTGTGTCGACACCAACGAAGATATGAGTCGACCCATTCACTTATAGAACCAAGCCCTAGACGAATTGTGTCGACCCAAAACAGAATTGAGTCGACACCTGCGAAGAAAATTCAAATCTGGCGCCTAGTTCAACGGATGGATTTTGGCTTATTAATGCTCCCACCTACCACCAACGGTCATTAATCCTCAAGAGACTATATAAGGAGTTACTTCTCAGAGCTATAAAGAAGAAGAACTTCAAATCTACTGTTCTATAGCTTGAATAAAGAGATCAAATCTTCAAGTTTTCATTTATTGCTCATTAACTCCTCTAGCTGAATCTCACCTCTTTGTATTCATTTATTTTTAATCATTT
>JAULJZ010102042.1:0-11865 GCA_032270985.1 Heliamphora pulchella | reverse complement strand
TTTTTGTTGGGATTATGACTAATCCTAAGAGGTTTTATGCAAAAGGAATTAAAAAAATAAATAATAAGTCAAAAACAAACACAAACAAAATATAAGACATATGCAATTCACCCAACTAGCTAAGATTACTTTCCTAACTAGTGTAGTTGTTTTTCTATGATAATAAATAATAATAGAAACTACCTCAAAATTACTCCATGCTACCGCAATATAAATATATATATAAACACACACACACACACACACATATATATATATATATATGCAAAGTGAATTTGCAAATGTAGAGTTACATTCGTGAATACCTAGTTTAATATAAAATACTTATGTTCTACATTACGATTCTGTTTATTTCGACGTAAAATATTTTATAATAAAAAAAATTAAGTAAAATAATTTTATAAAAAATATTTTTTTATTTTTTGGTGTTTAGTTGGTACATATATAAGAATATTTTTTTATATAAATTTTACAAATAAATACTTTACTATTTTAATACAATACAATACATTACGACCACCACCATCCCCACCACCATCACCATTTCCTGCTCACCACCATCCAATCCATCACAAATACCATATCCCATGCATAGCACCACCAGCCACTGCCATAATGAACGGCACCACCACCCATCACCGTCACCACCACCACCACTACCACCGTCGCTGTTGCCACCATCCTCTGCTAATACAAAAAATAACTTACTCTATTTTTTTTGTAAGTCATTTTTGTTTATTTGGTGCAAAATAATTTATAGAAAAATATTTTACGTTATTTTGATCAAACTAAATAATTAAAAAAATAATTTATCAAAACATATTTCACATTAAAATAAGTAGAGCGTACGTAACAATTCTTTTCAAATTATGTAGTGGCATAAGACTAATAATAGAAGAACTTTATCTTGGAATTTTAGGGCACAAATCCCCAAATCAATGACTGGTTGGGTAATAGATTCTCACGCAGGCTTCAATCCACAAAAAGGCAAATAGAAGAAAGAAGAACAACCACAATGAACACGAGAATATATGTGGTTCAGCTAACTACCTACGTCCACAGGCAAGAAGAATAATTAATCCACTATAAATTGAGTAAATATATATTACACAATTCACTCTCAATCTCATAATATATGTGACCTCAATCTGAGTCTCTTTTTATCTCTCTACACTCTTTCTAGCCTATAAACTAAGTCGCTCTAATGTATTAGTTGTTTTAGGTATCTATAGGATTTTTACCATAACCTAGTATATATAATAGGACAAAACAAAAGAAGCTGCAACCCTAGCTACGCAAAAAAAAAAAAAACTACAATCTCACACAGACTGCTCGATTAGTTAAAGTGCTTCTCGATTTCTCTACAGTCTACAGAGGTCTTGTGACTACTTTTTCCTTTTTTCCACCTTTTCAACACAGTTCGAACACCCTACTGAACGTGGATGTTAAAAATTCGAAGCACTAAACCCAACAATTTTCACCTTGGCTTAAATTTCTTAACCATTTTAAAGATTTGTAGCTGCCTCGTCATGCACACTTTTCACGGGTATGGGTGTTCCACCCTCTCTGATCATCAAACTGAATGAACTTGGACCAAATTCAAGTGACATTTAAACTTGACCTTCTTGCAATCAACAGTCTTTTCGTTCTTGGATAGTTTTCTAAAATCCAAAGTCTCAGTCTTCTATGATGACTCCACCTTCTCTAACATTGCTACTTGCCCATGATCTTTGCCTGATTTACCTATAACATTCCTATAAGAAAAAGGATCCCCAGTGCACTGTTCCCGCTGCTGTTGATTTGAACCACAATCACTCAATTTCTAGGTGAACTAATTTGACTGAGCTCCACCTTGCCTACTACTTTCTTCTTCTGAAGTTCTAATATACTCTGCTTCTCAATCTGACTAGGACGTAAATGTTTAATTCTCGTACTGTCCCGGTTGGACTCCGCTTGTATAGTAGTTGTAACTCTACCAACCATAGTGTCCCCTACCAATCTATAGAATTTTTAACTTTCTGCCATTTCATGATTATTGTAGCACCTCTGCTAATATTCATTGCTCCACCTTTTTCTGTATACCCGTAACTAAAAGAATCCAATGTTCCTAAAGAAATCAAAATTTTTTGTAACTTTAGAACATGTCTGGCATTCCTCAAAACCTTTACAATTCCATCAAACTTTTTGATTTTCACTCTACCCGTTCCAATGGCTTGGCATGCTGTGTCATTCCCTACTAAAATTGTACCCATGTTGCAAAGTTTATACGTGTCAAATCATTCTTTTGTTAGATACATATGGTACGAGTATCCTGAATCTAGTATTCATGACTTTAATAGAAAATTAAAATATGAATAAACTAAAAGTACATCATCGTTTATCTCAATGTCTGACGACTCCTCAACAAAACTGACTGACTCTGAAGACACTTTTCATTTCTTCTTCTCATCCAGATGCTTCTTTACTTCTTAACACTAGCTCATATAATGACCAGTTTTGCGATAGTATAAGCACTCCACATCGTTCTTAGCACACGGCTTGAACATAGATCTTTCTCTGTTGGAACCCTGCTCACTAGATCTACTCATTCCCATACTTGACTCGGACATAACCATAAGCACGCCATTTACATCATATTCACCATTACTCTTCATCTTCTCATGTGACAAAAGAGCACAGGTAACTTCTTCAAGTTCTAGAGCATTCTTCTCGTACATCAGCATTGTCACCAAATGATCATAGGAGATCGAAAGCGATGCCAACAAGAGTATCGCCTTATTCGCATCATCAACCTTTACTTTAAACTCGAATAATTAAGTGATGAGCATATTATACAAGTTTAGATGTTTTAAAAGTTTTGTACATTGTCTCACGTGTAGTCCGTACAGTTGTTTTTTTACATACAACTTATTAGCCAATTTTTTCTTTATTAGAGATCTTTCAGCTTCTACCAGATCTTGTATGCTGTCTCCACATTAATCACATTGTGAATAATTTCGTCTTCCAGATTCAATCGAATCAAACTCACGTCTTTGGCATCAATTTCCTCCCAATTGTTGTCGGTCATCTTCTTTGACTTTTTTTTTCTTACCGAGTAATGCCTTGAAGTCCCCTTGTTAGATCAACAGATCTTTTATTTACCTCTGCCACAAGAAGAAGTTATTCTTATCGGTGAACTTCTCAACTTCATACATAATGTTCGTATCTCTACTGCAATCTTGCGATCAAGCTTTTAAGCAGAAGCTCTGATATCACTTGTTGGGATTTTAAGGCACGAATCCCTAAATCAACGACTGGTTGGGCAATGAATTTCCGTACAGACTTCAATCAATAAAAAGTAAATAGAAGAAATAAGAATAACCACAATGAACACGAGAATATACGTGGTTCGACTGACTGTCCACGTTTACGGGCGAAAAGAATAATCAATTCACTATACACAAATATGAATTACAAGATTCATTCTCAATCTCACAATATTTGGAACCTCAAATTGAGCATTTCTCTGTTTCTTTACACTATTTCTAGCCTCTAAACTGAATATCTCCGGTGTATTATATGTTCTAGGTACTTATAAAGTTTCTATCATAATATAGTATTAGGTCAAAACAAAAGAAGTTGCAACCCTCACTGTGCGAAAAAAACTATAATCTCGTACAGACCGCTCGATCGATCAAAGAACCTTATCAATTTTTCTGTAATTTATCTCTGTCTTGTAACTACTTTTCCCCTTTTTTGACCATTCCAACACTGTCTAGACATTTTACCGAATGTGAATGTAAAAAATTCGAGGCACAAAACCCAACACTTTATTACCAAACCCAACACTTTATTACCAAACCCACTAAGGCTATGTTTGGTATGCTTTTCTTGATTTTATTATTGTGCATTTTTCTATATTTTTTAATTTTTTGGTCTAAAATTTTTATTTTTCCAACCCATCATGAAAAACAAGTCTAAAAATGTAGCCATTTTAATTAAAGTTAAAAAAAATTTAATAAAGACAAAAAAAAAAATCTTACCCAAGCTTTAAAGTTACTTGTAGCATTTTATCTGCACTTTTTTAAAATTTTTTTGATCAAAAGTTATTAGTTTTCTAATTTCTCGTAGCGCGATAAATTTTAAAAATATTATCATTTAGATTAACGTTAAATTTTTTTTTATTAAAACAAAAAAATATATAAAAAAAACTATCCCCCGTGGTGCCTTAAATCTTTTCCATCTGATTTTGACTAGCAAAATACCATACCATAGTTTTTTTTTTTTTTTTGGCGTATGTGTCAATTTCGTAGTTGCTAAGGTGGCATATATGGCAATAGAAAACAGCCTTCACAGGCCCTTTTCTTATCCCTTTTTCTTATCATGCACAAAAACCCACTAAAAGGTTGGACTGTATTTGTGCTTTTCAATAGTATTACGTTCAGACCTTGTTTGTTTGTTTTAAGCGATTAAGAAAGAGTAAATTAAATTAATAAATAAGGCTGTTTTATTAAATTTGTTTAATTTGTCCATTTGATATTTAGAGTTTTACGTTTGTACAGTAAGATTCGAATTAACAATTCGATGAATGAATAATTGCTAATTACTCATTCATAATATTAATAATAACATACCCCCTTGATACTACAATTAGGCCTTCTTATTTAATGGTCAAAAATAATTCTATTATTCTTATTTTATTTTTTATCTCACAATAACTAAACATTAACCAAAATTTTCACTATAAACATAATCTAATCCATAATTATTTGATATATATATATATATATATATAAAACATGTAAGACCCCAAGTATAACTAATCTCTCATATCCTATCCGATCTTATTCGAAATAACAAACAAACCCTTAATATCTGAGTCAATTATTAGTATTAGAGGCTAACTGGTGAGATATATAAGTTTTTTTAAAAATCTTTTTGATTAAAAATATAAAAAAGCAACTATGATTCGCTAGGGAATTATAAAAAAGTAAAAAAATAAATTAAAAGATTAACTTTTTGAGTACCTTACTCATTTAATTTTAATAAAGACATTAATATCTTCGCTTGATAACTTGTTTACTATCAATACCAACTATACTTAATCTTTATAATCAATTAGATAAAAGAACAATACAGTCCAATTTTAACGTAAGGCAAAATTTTTTTTATTTAATCAACTAATTTCAAAAGAACTAGCTTGAATGCTAATTTACTAAATAATTTATTTTGAATTTAATTTAATTTTTTATATTAAAATACAAAATAAAAAACTTTTAAATTAGTTGTCAATCAAATTCTTATATAGTTTTCTTTGGGTTGGGGCAGATGGGCTTGACTTGGATCCATCTTTAGTCTTCATTGGACCCCCCAAAAAAATTATATGAGGGCCCATGAACTGTTACTGATGATCTGCACACACCTGTCCTATGAGCCCCAAGTACAAACCCCATAACAGAAAAGGAAGAGTTTCAAGATCCACTATTCCTACAATATATATATATATATATATATATAAAATAATTAATGGAGGAAATTTTCAGAGAGAGGAAATTAGAAAAGAGAATATTTTGGAGATAATATATTTTTACCTTTTATTCCTTACTTATATATCATCCATATGTTTATATTTTTCATAAATAATTAATTTGGTTTATTATGTTCTTTAACTATCTACTTTCAGCTAATATTATCTAATCGGGGTCTCAATACATGATAAAAAGAATCGTATGAATTGGTACGAGTGAATACGTACTATTTTAAAATAAAATCGATAAGTTAATTATTTAATTTTGTATTGTTTAAAATATCAATTTAAATAAATCGTATTTAGGGAGGATAATTTTTTTCCCCTTACCCCAATCCCACCTTGCACGTTTCTGTCCCGCTATATACGGGTTTTCTCCGCCACGATAACAAACAGGATGGGAATAGTATTTGCTCCAACTATTCTATTTTCTCCCGCTCCACTCTCAATTATATAAAATAAATATTTTTTAAATATAAATACATGTATAAAATATATATTTTTAAAATATAAAAAGTCTAAAACATTAAACTATTATATTTATTTATAGTTTTTCTTCTCTATTCTTACATTTTATATTTTTAGTTCTATCGATTCATTAACTACTATTTTTTATTTATTATATTATTATAAATTTTATTAATATCACTATCTTAAATTTTAAAAACTAATTTCGAAATATCTCTGCCCCGCTTCGTTCCCCGCTTTTCTCTCGATCTTTTTTTTATCCCCCTCGCTCTATTACCATCCCTAGCCATATTTGACAATACTTAACCGTATTGATTGATCCCAGATATTATCAAATACGTATCGGTCAATAATTATTTTATAAATAAATATATTTTATTATTTTTTAAATAAATATTTTTTACTTATTTTTTATTCTTTTTTTATTTTTATACTCAAACTCAAGCTTCAAAGATAGGCTAAAGGAGAGCTCTAAAATTAGTAAATATTAATTATGAAGAAAACATTAAATATTAAATTATATTACTTTAAAATTATCTATCTCTATATAAATAAGGAAACTAAAAATTAATTTAGACTAATTAATTAAATATTATGTTAGATAAGCATTTATATTTTAATAAATCATTTAATGTTGAACAATATTTTTAATAAAACATATGTAATATTTTATAGTGATATTTAATATAGTATTCGATATTTTATAGGTACTAAAACTTACTGTATTAATAAAAAAACAATCGATACTCTATTCAATATAATATTTAGAACATTGGGCTCACATCTATTTTGATTATTGAAGAACACTCAAATTACTTTTTAGTCTAAGACTCCAAAACAACCCCAAATGCAGTTTCTTCAAAGTCGAACTCTATTTCAAGGTTTGGTGTGTAATCTTTAAACAATTTCTTAACATCTTTACTACACACCTCAAGTCCACTATTTTTTATTCTGTCACTAATAAAAAAGAATTATAAAAATTCATAAAATATATTGTCATCAATACAAAACGCATATGACATATAATAATAAAAGACAATATGCATCCAAACATCTATGATTTTTAAATAAAAATCCCAAATTTAAAACTACACAAGTTCTTTAATTCAAATAATTTACTTTTTAAACTCCACTAGTTCTTTAATAAAAATAACTACACAATAATAATTTACTACTAAATAAAAAAAGCTCACAAATTTAAAATACTTCTAAACAACATCTATGTTTTTTTAATAAAAATCCCATGTTTAATACTACACATGTTCAAATAATTTTTTAAATAAAAAAAAAATTCACTAATTTTTTAATAAAAAAACCTACAAAACAATAACACTTTTTCATATCAAATTAACAGAGATCCCCGTACTAGAGACTTGGCAGCGTTTGGAGTGGAGGGGCGCGGCGACGTTTGGAGTGGAGCAACGACGGAGTGGATTGGAGGGCTGGCAGCGGCTCCAATTAATCCTTAACCCTAGTTGCTGTTTAATTAATCCCAATCACCTGTATTTAATTTGGAGTTTTATTTTTGAAGAGACTGGAATTGCCAAAATGATGTAGTTTTGTTATTAAATAAAAAGTCAAAACTTATGCAAACGGCGCGGCATTAAGGCGTTGCAAGCCTCCTGTGCCCCATGAGACAGCAGAGAACCGTTCTCCATGTTATGTAGTACTTAAATATGATCACTATAACATTATTAAAAATGAAATTAACCCATGAAAGAATCTAGAAAAATGTGTATTCAAAGAACGATGGGTTCGTACATTTCTAGCAGTGGGCCCACGTTCACGAAGACAATGGAGTTTTTCAACTCGCTCTTCACGAGTCACAACAAATTATGGAATCTTATGCTGCACAATTCACAATTTATGCGTGTTTAGCATTGTTGAAATTAATATGTTATAAATTATAACTTGTGGTAAAAGTTATAAGTGCTTGATAAATATGTTAATTTATAGTTAAAATAAAAAATAATTATAATTTATAATAAAATTATGGGTGTTTAGAAAAAATTATAACTTATTACTAAAATTAGTAAAAAAAGCTAAAAGTTGGCCTAAAAAACAACGTCAAATATCCGATCGAATAACATGAAGAATTCAGACAATTAGGCACCGTTCGTTTTAACGTAAAATATTTTTTTGAAAAATATTTTATCTATTTTTTACTGTTTGATTAACAAAAAATAAGTAAAAAATAATTTTTTAAATAAAATTAAATATTTTACAATATAAGATGAAAATTGTTTTCCTTTAAATAGATTGGTAAGTTTTTTTTTTCTTAAGTAACTTGTCTTGAGTATAACCTTTATGAGATTTTTAAAACAAAAACGCATAAATCAACGACGGTGGTCACTACTGTTTGGGATATCATTTTTTAAGGATTTTTTATGTGTTATTTTTTGTCTTTAGTGAATTCTTTTTATGTTAGTTCAAACAATGATACTTATTAAATTTATCTCCTTACAAAAAAAATAAAAAAAAATAAAAAAGCCTTAACAAGCCACTTTGATACTTTTTTAAAACTTTTTTTCGTCTTTAATAAAAAAATTTATTTTAGTTCAAACAATAATACTTTTTAGATTTTTTTCGTTATGAAAAAATAAAATAAATAACTAAAAATTAATTAAAAAAGAATTAAAAAGTTCATATAAAACGAAAAGAATCTTAAAAAGTCACTTTAAGGCTTTTTTTCGTCTTCAGTGAATTTTTTTACATTAATTCAAATAATAATACTTTTAAAATCGTTATTGTTATGAAAAATAAGAAAATTTTAAAAATAACAAAAAAATAATTTAAAAAATTCATATAAGACGAATAAACCTTAAAAAGCCACTTTAAGAATTTTTTTTGTCTTCAGTGAGACTTTAAATTCAAACAATGATATTTTTAAAATTTTTCTTATTATGAAAAATAAAAAAAATAATAAAAAAGTTCATAGAAGACGAAAAAGCTTTAAAAAGCTTAAGGTGGCTTTTTAGTGCCTTTTTTTTTTTTTTTTTATAAAAAAGGCAATTTTTTAGTTTTTTTTATTTTTTATATTTTTAGTGAATTTTTTCCAACTTTAATTAAAACGGCAATACTTTTAGATTTGCTTTATTATGATGAATCGAAAAAATAAAAAATCTAGACAAAAAAATTAAAAAACAGTTAGAAAAGACAAAAAAAAACCCACAAAAGAAGTCATAGGAAAAGCTTCCCAAATAGTAACGAAGCTTAATAAGGTATCAGACCAAATTTAGATATTTTTTATAACTTTGTTATGAAAATTATCTTGTTTCAATCGAACAACAAAAAAATTTATTTATAAAATATTTTCTTGTGTTAACTTAACACTAAAAATGAAATTAGAAAAATAATTTATTTATAAAAATAATTTATATGAAAAATATTTTATATTGTAACAAGCAGAGCCTCAATTCACAAAAAAAAATAAATAAAAAATTAGGCCGGTTGGGCTAGAGATTGGGCCTCCTGGCCCACCCGGAAAGCGGACCCACCGTTCTCCACATTTTTTCACCCCCTCTTAAATATGGAAACCGTACGTGACCCGCCGGAAAGTGAGAGTGCGAAGGTTGGTTTATATATTCGCGCTCTCTCTACATAACAAGTGCACTGATGACGTGTACGGATCCGATCATCCCTCTTTTACAATGGGGTGAATTGGGATGTTTGGCTGAACTTTTAGGGTTACTTTTTAGTGTTTTTGTTATTAATTTTAATAATAAAATATATTTTTTAAAAATTTTCATAACTTTTATCATAAGTTATGATTATTTTTTTAATTTCAATTATAAAATAATATATTTAACAAATACTTACAATTTTTATTATAAATAATTATTAATTTTATTAATGCCAAACAACGGCATTAGTGGTTATCACAGGAATAACGTTAAGTGATGTCCAAAAGTCTCTAAGAGATATACAAATGATCGTATGACTGTGAAGCAATTTGGGACAACACCTAAGTCAGCGAATATTTTTTTTTTATAAAGAGGGTAGATTTGACAAATATTATAGGACCCATCTTTTATACAAGAAGCATGGTTAAATTTATGCACATATTTTTTTTATGCACATAACATTGTTGCTCTCAAATTTATTAAATATTTTAAAATATTATATGATATTATTTACGTAGAATTTTTTAATAAATATTAATATTTGATTCACATTAAATGAGTTATATTTTGCAAATGTACAATAATATTGCATACTATAAACTTATTATGGTCCATTATTTCTCTGAACTCTATATACATAAGAGTTTAGTGCACTGAATTATCCTTTATTAAGTGAGTTACTTTTTGTCTTATATCTATTCAATAAAGGCAAAGTTAACATTGTCATTCAAAAGTTTTTACATCATTATTTAAGTCATGTTTAGCATCTCTAAGAAAGATATTTACTTTTATTTTACAAAATTGTGTTTAACATCTTTAAAAAACTCATTTACTTTTTAACATGTTTTCTTTAAAAAGAGGTTCATAACATCCCGAACAATATATATATTTTAAAGAATAAATAAAATTATCGTAATGCTTTCAATTAAAAAATTAACTATATTATAAAAAAATAAAATAAAAAATTTGCAGATATCCAGACATGGCTCTGCCGAAAGGGTTCAAGATACCAAAGTTTAGTAAATAAAAAACAATAGGATCAGCACAATAGGATGTGTAGCTGTGCAACTATCTCAAATACTATAATTTAAAAATAAAAAAAATATATTAAATGTTTTAATAAATACAAAATGAAAAAGAAACGAGAACGATGTGATAATGGTTTTTAATAAATAAATAAATAAAAATTTAATAGATGCTTTGTTTTGTGGTAGAAGGTTGAACTTTTATTTATTTTATTTATAATCCATCAATTTTTATATTAAACCTTGATTGATAACTCTGATTTTTTAATTCTTTTGGCTAAAAACACTAAAAATCAGGTTAGTTGATGGTTTGAAAAAAAAGCAAAAAAATAAAAAAAGTAAAAAAGTCAAATCAAAATACAAACTCCCATAATATTTTATTTAAACTCATACCATTTTTAAAATACAATAATACTCATCATTTATAATTTATTAACTATCACTACCAACTACATATTGTGAGTATAATGTGATCCCAAGAAGTGGGTGAATTGGATATTTAAAATTTTTTTTTCAAGATATTCAACTTAAAGCATGCAATATATATATTTTTGATCTTAAGTGGATAAATAAATATTCAAACAATTATAAATATAAAGAGTTTGAGAGTTAGAGAGAATGAAATCGAGATTTTTACAAGGTTCGGTGCACCAGCCTACGTCTTTGCCTCTAACAACACGCTTGAGAATTTTCACTAATCTCTCCTTATAGGCGGAGATGCCTATCTCCTTCACAAGGTGGAGAAACCTTTACACCAAGAGCGTAGGAGCTCTTAAACCTAAGTGATATTTCCTCACTTGAACAAGGTTTATGATCAAATCTTAACAATTGTTTGTTGAAAAGAGTGTACAAGAATGGGCTCCTTCAATGAGCAAGTGAATACAACAATATAACACACTAATTCACTCTCAAGGAATATATCAAATGAAACTCAATGAGATTTTCTAAGTGTTTTTCACAAGTATGAGTAAGAATATGAAATATGAATGCTCAAGAATGAGTAGTAAGAGAGTATAATCTTTTGAAAAGCTTTTTGTATGTTTTTGTATTGATAATATGGTCCTTTTATAGCCAAATTTTTTAGCTAGCCGTTGTGATTGAAGAGATGAGTTGACTTTCACAGAAAAATTAGCTGTTATACTGTCAGAACTGCCTTTTAGGACAATTCAGTCGATTGGGGGTATAATTCCAGTCGATTGAACCTATAAAAAGTCCATTCAGTCGACTGAGATAAAGGGGCCAG
>JAULJZ010102031.1:0-11866 GCA_032270985.1 Heliamphora pulchella | reverse complement strand
ATGGTCAGAGCCAATTGTCAGAGTGCAATATCTGTCGGAGAGTGGAATAACTGCAATACCAGAACGATACATAAAACGGCTCTCCGACAGGCCAACTTCAGAGACAGAGAGTGACGTCAATATCCCGGTCGTTGATCTCTCCAACTTGTTCTCCGGCGATAAATCTCTCCGGGAAGAGACGCTGAGCATCGTCTCCGGCGCCTGCCGGAAGTGGGGGTTCTTCCAGGTGGTGAACCACGGCGTGAGCCACGAGCTGATGAAGCGGACGCACGAGGTGTGGCGGGAGTTCTTCCGGCTCCCGTTGGAGGAGAAGCAAGCCTACGCGAACTCGCCGGCGACGTACGAAGGGTACGGAAGTCGGCTCGGAGTGGAGAAGGGGATCGGCTTGGATTGGAGTGACTACTTTTTTCTTCAATACCTTCCCATGTCGGCGAGGGACCATAATAAGTGGCCTAAGCTTCCCCTCTCCTGCGGGTAAGAACGCGCATCTACCGTGCGCGGCAAATTACTGGCTGCTATTTAAAGGCCCGTTTGGTAACGTTAATAAGTTTTTATTTTTTTGTTTATAATAAATTCAATTTATATTTTTGTTTGATTTATAAAAAAAATATATTTGCTAAATTCATGCTTTTTATTGGAGGTGCCGAGATGGTGGATAGAGGTGGCTCGGCATGGAGTGGAGGGGGTAGATATAAGTGGTGGTCCGAGGATAGAGGTGGCTGGGCATGGAGTGGAGGTGGTAGATATAAGTGGTGGTCCGAGGGTAAAAATGTTGGCTGAAAGTGGTGGCGATAATGATGACTTGCAATGATAGACGAAGATGTCGGTTGATTGAGAGGTGGTGGGTGGAGTTGGCGGTTGGTGGAAGAGGTGTTTTATGGAGGTGCTAACCAATGGGGGAGGTGTGGCTTAAGATAGTAGTCGAAAATAGTAATAAAAGATAATGGTACGAAATAGTGATCAGAATTGTTAATTAATAATGGCGGCAAGAGGTAGGAGTAGTCATAAATGATAGAAAGAAATGAGTGAATGAGAATTTATTACAAAATATGGGAAAATATATTTTTTAAAATAAATTTTAAAAACTTAAATGAAAATTAATTAACGTAAACGTTATCAAGCATGTCTTCAAATAATTTTTTTTATGTATGTTGTGTGTGTATATATGGAAAGTTGGAAACTAATAGATTTTTAGCCACATTCATAAACTGGAAGATGATAAGTTTAGATCTAGTAAAGAACAAAGTATGCAAGGAATACATATAGATATTTTCCGATGCAAATATATCGTATTATCCTGGTTTTGTGTGTAAGATCGTAACATCATGTTTATAAGATGGAAACACAGAATCCAGTTTAGAGAGATGCTTCCCTTCCCTTTTGCTGAAGATAGGCCATGTTTGGCTATAGACATAAATTTATGAATGTTAATAGCGTAGTTAGATTATTTTTATTTGAACTATTATACATGAGAATTATAGTGTAATTTATTTTGCGTTGAATTATGGTTTATTGGAAGAATAAGTAGAGAGAAAAAGAATAAAAGCTTATTTATGTGAGAAAAATAACTTAATTCCACTTAAATCATCCCCATATAGTATTAGAATAATCCTTCATATATATTAAAGATAAATTCCGTTAAGGTGTTCAATTCTTCTTCTTAAATCACTAACTAAGCTTCCGTTTGGTTTAAAAAGCCTAATGCTTTTTTCAGAGTTTTTATTTCTTACATCTTTATGGATTTTTTAAAAGTTTTTGATTTAATTTCTTATTTTATAATTCTTCGTGACGAGAAGAATATACACAGTATGTCCATTTGAATTAAAGTTAAAATTTTTTATAAAGACAAAAAAAAGCCACAAAACTTATTTAGGTAACTTTTTCCGTCTTTTTTAGTTTTGGACAAAATTATTTTGTAATTTCTCATGGCAAATCTAAAACGTATACTTATTTGGACGGCAGATGCTTAAAATTTTCACTGAAGATAAAAAAATTATAAAAAAAATTAAAACCAAACTAAATATGAAATTATATAATACTATTTTTATATAGTTTCATTTCAGCTTTCTAAACTCTTAACTTCTTAAACTCTCAATTGATCTGGTGGTTGAGGACTGGCACTTATATTTTTCTCTCTTTAAGAATTTAGGTTCAAAATCTAACGGTATTATGAACTTTTGGAGAATAATCCATACGAATCTTTGTTTCAATTTTAATTGGACTCCAAAAATTAATCGATGTGCACGTAAGTTGGCTTAAACACCTTAAGATATTAAAAAGAAAATCGCGTGACTTTTATGTCCCAGAGACTTTAGATATGTCACAAGACTCTTGTGCATCAAAATTCTCATATGACTCAATAGATTTTAATGCATTAAAATAAAAGAAGATATAATTTTCAGGACAGAAGTTCATAATCAAGATTTAAGAGAATGAACCAAATTGTTTTGTCTGTGTGTGATTTATTAGTTAATATATTTCTGCCATTGAATCTTTGCTGAAAAAAAGGTTCAAAAAATTAGCCAATTTACAGGAGATGACAAACTAAACCGTTCGTCTAATGCCAAATCATCATCCCTTAAAAGAATATTGGGATACAAATAGAATTTGATAAAAGTAAACGGTATTGCTTCTTTATTTTGTTTTGTTTTGCTTTTCTCGACGTGGATTCAAACTTTAAAAAAAAAAAAACATTATTATAAGAACACTTAGAGAATGGTGGAAAACCACACCTTTGTTGAGTAAGGAAAATTAATCTATATTTTGGGATCAATTCTCTTACACTTTTCAAATGAATAATGGATTGCATTATGAATTTTGCTCGTAACTTTAGTTTGGTTATGGTTAGAGGACAGTGAGACTGGTCTTTTATGAATTAATCGAAATACGAATAAATTAGTTTAAACACTTCGAAATATATATAAAAAAATGAATATTACTCGTGAGACCTACTATTACTAGTATGGTCGATTCCATTAAATCACAAAATAGCATTTTAATTATGCTTTACTTTGATTCTCGTATAATACGAAGCGTCGTGATCAAATCACCTACATGAAATATATTGTGCTTCATAAACATAAAATATATTTTTATTTATTTTTATTAAAAAAAAAAAAAACAAAATATTTTTAGGCAAATAAATATTTTTAGAAATTTTTATTTTAAAAATAAGTGAAGGGTTGTCATTTATAAGATGGCCGCCAACAAGAGAAAATTCGCCTAAGTGCATTGTCAGTGATGGAGATGCCTATACATAAATAAACTGTTCATATTTTTTTAAACAAAATAATTGTAAAACGTGTTTTTGTTGTTGACTCTTTGTAGGGAATTGATAGCAGAATATGGAGAGGAATTGGTTAGGCTTTGTGGAAAACTGATGAAAGTATTTTCAGTAAACCTGGGATTGGAAGAGGATTACCTCCAAAAAGCTTTTGGAGGGGAGGATTTTGGTGCTTCCCTAAGAGTCAATTTCTATCCAAAATGTTCACAACCTGACCTCACATTGGGTCTCTCCTCACACTCCGACCCCGGCGCCATGACCGTTCTCCTCCCTGATGACCACGTCTCCGGCCTTCAAGTCCGTCAAGGCGATAACTGGGTCACCGTTAAACCCGTCCCTAATGCTTTCATTGTCAACATTGGTGATCAAATTCAGGTTTAATTTCTCTCTCCCTCTCTCTAACTACCACATTATGTGGTTAATTAATTTGCCAGTTTTTAAAACTGATCTAGGAGAGGAAAAAAAGTACTTTCTCTCCTAATATAATCTAAGAGAAAATTATATTTTCTCTCCCCATCTTGTTTGGATAAGAAAGAGAGAAATGATCGTTTTTTCTCTCATGTTTTGTTTAGTTAGTTTACCTAGTAGAAAGAAAAGAAAGAGAAGATTATTGTAATTTCTTATCCTTTTGATTTAGATAAGTAAGAGAAAAGATATAATTTTCACTCTCATAGAGTCTTCTCTTTCATATTTTATTTAGTTAGTTTACATAAGAGACAAAAAGAGAAAGAGAGACCTATGGCTTAGTCCAAGTGGTCTATCCCCTTGGTTTTCAAGGGTGAGGTCTTGGGTTCGAGCTGATGGAGCACAATCAACCTAATGGTTTAAGGTGTTTGTCTCTAAATAGAAGTTGGGGGTTCAAGCCTTGTTAGGGGTAAGGTTTAGGGTGTAATGGGTGTGTGTATGTGAGTTTAGCCGTTCACAAATAAATAAATAAATAAATAGAAAGAGAGAGAGAGAAAAAAAAATAATATTTTGACTCTCAATCTCATTTGGAAAAATAAAACATAAATGATAATTTTTTTTCTCTCATCTATGGTTTGGTTAGTCTACATAAGAGACAAAAGAGAGAAAGAGTGAGAAAGATTATATTTTGATTCTCAATCTTGTTCCGATAAGTAAGAGGGAAAGAACAGTTTTTTCTTGATCTCATATCTTGTCTAGTTAACTTTTTTTAATCAGTAAAGAGAAATTTATCTCCACTACTCAAACAATAGTAGCTTTAAACTTACACTCTAAAGGAGTAAGGCCAAAACTCAAATATGATACAATTAACAAAAAAAAACACACAAAGAAAAACAAAAAAATAACAAACGGTCTAACACCAACACTAAAAAAATAGCACCAACTTCTAAACTAACATACAGAACCACAAAACCTACACGGAGGAGAAAGAAAAAATAGAAAAAATTAATTTTCTCTTTCATCTCAATTGGATAAGAGAGAAATGATAGTTTTCTTCTCATATCTTGTTTAGTTAGTTTATTTAAGAAAAAAAAGCGTTTTAAGTAGTTTTATCAAGCTAACTTTATTTAAAATTAAAAGCACTTAGAAAAGATTTATTAATTTATTCTATTTTGTTTATTTTTGTTTTTAGTGAACTTTTCAATTTTTAGTCAATTTTTTTAATTTTTTTATTCCTTTCCTTGAGAGACAAACAAGAAAAAGTTTTAAAAATTTGACTAAAAAATGAAAAATTTTTAAAAAAAGACTAAAATAATCCAGAATAATTCAATAAGTCAATTTTTATTTATTTTCATCTTTGGAAATTCTTTTCATCTTTTGGGCCAACAGTTTTACCTTTCTGGTACCTCTCGTCAAGATGAATTAAATTAATAATAAAAAATTGCCCACCTAAAAAGGTTCAAAAAAGACATAAAGAAGTCAAATACATATTTTTCAATCACAAATGGGCTTCAATGTTATTTGTTATCGAATATTAGTATTGATACTATATATATAAAATATGACATTTAAGATTTATTTAATTTTTATTCACTTTTAGAAATGTTCGAGAAAAATTCAAGAAATAACCAAATATTCTCATTTCTTCACGTTTTTTTTTCTTTTTTAATTATTCAAACAAATAATTAAATAGAAAACATGACAATTTTTTCTTCTCTTTAAATCACTCTATATAAACCAACTTGAATGGGTAATTGTAGGTTTTGAGCAATGCAATATACAAAAGTGTGGAGCATAGAGTGATTGTGAATTCAGCTAAAGAGAGAGTGTCCCTTGCCTTCTTCTATAATCCGAACGGCGAAATTCCAATCAAGCCGGCCGAGAAGCTTGTTACGGCAGAGCAACTTGCCCTATATCCGGCAATGACGTTCAACGAATACCGATTATTCATCAGAAAAATGGGCCTTTGTGGCAAATCTCAAGTTGAATCGCTAAAATTGCCACATTAAATCCGATTATTCGATTTTTAATACTATGTATGTTGTTCTTTCTATAACAAAAATAAATACAAAACCAAGAAAAAAAAGTTTTTTCTTTTCATGTCTTGACAAGTCTGGTAAGGGAGATTGCCTTTCTCATCTACAAGCAAAATCAACTTTGGTCTGTCTCATTTGAATTTTCAATTGCATGAATAGTACTTTACGTAATGTGGTGTTCGTTATTTTATTTTATGATTGTACGTATCGCAGGATTGAACTGGACCATTCATATTATGAAATTTAAAAGGGTCCATTGTTAAATTTATGCAAATTAAAAGCAAAAATAAATAAATAAATTACATTGACAGAGTATTATTGCGATAATTGCTTTAGTTTCAAAGTACACTTATACTTTTGAATAGACAAAAATAATATTTGTCGCAAGATGAATTTTTTCACTCTTTTTTATTTTTTGTCTTGTAATTAGGGTTTTGTAATTCGCGTGTATATATATATATATATATAAAATACTTTATTATTAGTGAAAAATAAAAAATAATGGCATGACTATAGCACATAAGAGATGAAGAAATCCGATAAAATACTTACGAGTGATGTATATAAATTTAGTCACGTTTTAAACATGCAAAACGAGTGCAAAGTGGCATATTTCCAACCCAACCCAACCAACCTGGTTTGATTTGTGTTTCCGTGCAGTATTCGATATCATCTTTCATTCTCGCGATGTGAAAGTCAGGGCCACGTGCTTTTTTCAGACAAAAAGAATAAAACGTACAAACAATACATACCTAGTTTGGCTTCTGGCTTTAAATTAGTTTAAAATTAATTTTTTAACTTTTAACTTAAAACTTAAAAATTTAAAAAGTCTTATTTTTCATCCCCATCTTTTAGCCTATTTTTCTTTTATACTTTTTAACTTTTTTCATAACAATTTATAATTTTATCGTTTTGGTTTTTTTTGGCTTTTTTGACTTTTGACTTTTTTTTTTACATATAAAGGCATACTTAGAATTTTACAATTGGCTTATTTGACTTTTTTAGTGACTTAAAAGTCACTAATTTTTCAATCAAACAAACTTTTTATTTTTTTGGCTTAAAGTATTTTAAAGTCAAAAAATTGACTTAAAGCCATGTTGCTAAATGAACACTAATTATGTGTACGGTAAAAAATTTAATTCATATTTAATTAGACTGAGATAAAGATTAGAATAAAAATTATAGAGTTATTTTTTACCGTTAGATAAACAAGTAATATAATCTGTAGTCAAATACTAATAATATTAAAAAGATCTAGTATTATTAATACTATAAATAAGTTATTACTAATTTTTTATTTATTTAATTATTAGTCTCAATTCTGCGATACAAACATAAACTTAGTTGTCCTAGAAGGGAAAAAAATAGGCCATAAATGGAAAAATATTGCTTATTGACTTATTGTCTTATTTCACATTGTAAATTTTTAGTTTTTAGTAAATTGTTTTCATTATTTAGTCAAACTATTATACTTTTTAGACTCCTCTCATTGAGGCGAGCCAAAAAAGTAAAAAATTTTAATCAAAATATAAAAAAAGTTCAAAAAAGACAAAAATAAGCAAAAATAAACCAATAAGCCAAATTCTATGCTACTTATTTCGTCTTTAGTGGACTTTTTTCCATCTTTTGATTAAAATTTTTTACTTTTGAAATTCATTTTATCGAGACGATTTGAAAAAGTAAAAAAATTTAGTCAAAAGTTTAAAAAAATTTAAAAATAACAAAAATAAGCAAAATCATGGCATTTAACCCAAACAGGACCATAATTTGTGAGTCTGGCATACTTTTTAAATTCCAATCTAATCCCTTCTAGATCCAGCAATCCGAACATGCCCATTACCTAGGGCTTTGGAAGTCAATATTGATGTTTCTGATAGAGAGAGAACCAACTATATGATAAAGTAGTATTTTCGCCAGCAATAAGTAGTTGTAGATGTTATCCACCCAGCTGGCCTCTTGGTTTGTTTTGGTGTGAGGTTGTGCTTAATTGCATACTCGTTGGGAAACATATTGGTTATATAAATTTTAGTATCAAAATTCATAAATTTATTTAAATTAGAGATATTTTTTCTAATAACAAACACAGGAAAAAAAAACTCTGATTTTTTAATTTCAATAACCAACTTCCCTAACCCTAAGTCACTTACAACTTATTTATAATAATAAAACCTAAAATAAGAAAGAATTAACCGACTAAGTTGGATCCTTTCAAATCTTAATTAATAAAAAATTAGCAAAAGAATTCCATGGGAGAGCTTGAGAGAAACTTAAAGAGAGGACAAAATCTGAATAGTGTAGAAGAGAACAAAAGCCAAAAGGGTTTTGTTGACAACCTACCTCTAGACATGTACAACGACTGGCTCAAGGGTATTTTTGTTAGGTGTGAAAAAGTAGTGGGCGCATTCATCCCAACAAAGAGGAGACAAATGACTCAATCCAAGTTTGGATTTGTGAGATTTGCGAAGGAGAAGGAGGTGCAAGTGACCATAAGAAGATATAATAGGGTTTGGCTACTGGATCATTGCCTGGTAGTCCAACTAGCGAAGTATGGCTCAGAGAGAAAGCTTCAAAGAGCCTCTCAAACTGATAAAATCAAGAAGAATCCACTACAACTAGTCATAACGAAGAAAGCCTCACTTGTTGGAAGATCATATGCACAGGTAACGCAAAAAAGAGGCACAAACGAGGACATGCAAAGCGACAAAGTCTTAGCAAAGGATCCTGTGAATGACACTGAGGTAGAATGGTTAAAAAGATGCTTAGTTGGAGTGCTTAAAGACTAGCGCATGGCCCACGACATTGAATACGCTATGAGAATGGAAGGGCTTTTTGACATAACCATCAAACCTCTTGGAGGATCAAAGGTTCTACTCCAGTTTCTATCGATTAAGATAAGTTATTCTATCACAAGGAAGCCAAACTCTGGTTGAAAAACTGGTTTGAGGTAACGTATGAGTAGAGCTACAGAGAGTTTAACCACTGGAGAAATGTTTGGGTAGCAATACAGGGGGTCCCTTTAAACACTTGGACCACCACAACTTTCATAAAGGTGGCAGAGAGCTTCGGTATAGTTTTAGTAGTGGACCCAATATCTAGTTCTAAGCAAGATCTCACTCAAGGTCGAGTTTTCATTGCAACTAAGTCCTTGGAACGAATCAACCAGGTTAACAATATCATGGGGGTGACTTCATATACAAGATAAGGATTGCCGAGATGGCTGGACAAAGGTCAATCATGGGATGAAGTCAAGTAGGAGGAGAAACCAATAGAAGAGCAAGTGACAAACCCTCAGAAGACAACACAATGAATAACTCTAAACTGGTGAGCAAGCAGAAGGCCTCCACTGCAATGTCTGACGAAGAGTTGGCACCGAAAAAGGTATGGCCGGAGCTAAATACCGACGACTATGACATGTTATCCTACGTTGAAGAGACAGACGAGATAGAAGGTAGGAAAAGACATGCAAAAAGGAAGGACATAGATCCAGCATTGAGTGGCTAGTTATTAGGGACATAGACACATTGAGCTGATGTGGATATAAGGAAGCTCTTGGGGATAAATTTCTTGGATAGAGAATAAGCCAGTATTGAGTGGCTAGTAAATGCAGATGAGACTAATGCACAAGCTTAAGATAAAGGAACCAATGGGAGAAAGAATTAGGGCAGTTGCTGCAAGAAGAGATTACAGCTTATTAACTTGGAATGTCAGAGGTTAGGGGTTAATATCTTCATAATGTATTGCAACTTATTAACTTGGAATGTCAGAGGCTTGAGATCAAGTGTTAAAAAAAGAATGGTGAAGAAAGTTGTTAAGGCCAAGGCTATACATCTCCTCCTACTACAAGAAACAAAGATGAAGATCACACCTCCCTCAAAGAGGTCAGAAGAATTTGGGGGAGGCAGTGATAAATTCAACTGGGTAGCCTACGATGCTGAGGGTGCCTCAGGGGGGTTACTATGTGCATGGGAGGAGAGCTGTTTTAAACTCCAACAACACATAGTTGACAAGAATTTCATTATTCTGATTGGGGTGTGGGGGGATAAGTTTCAGTGTGTGATTGGTAACATCTATGCCCCAAACAGTGTGGCACAAAGACAAGAACTTTGGAGGAACCTAGCAGTCTTAAAGCAAAGTCTCCCAAGTCCTTGGTGCCTTGGGGGACTTCAATGAAGTTCTAAGGGGAGAAGAGAGAGAAGGTTGTACTGGTTTACAGAGATGGATGGAGGACTTCCAATACTTTGTAACAGACATGAATTTGGATGACTTACCTTTACAGAGGAAGAGATTCACTTGGTCAAACCTTCAAGTGAATCAAAAGCTGAGTAGATTGGATAGATTTTTATTCTCTGAAGAATGGGTGAATATGCAAGTTTGGATGTAATCCTCTCTACCTAGGATTTTATCATATCAAAATCCTATTTTATTGACTAGAGGAGCAAAGGATTGGGTCCCCAAACCTTTTAGAGTGTATAATGCTTGATTTAACCTCCCTAGCTTCAGCAACATAGTAAAGGAACTCTGGGCAGAGCAAGCATGCCAAGGATGGGGAGGTTATGTTCTGATGAAGAAGCTTCAGTATGTAAAGAAAGGCCTCAAGAAATGAAAGATAGAAAGGTTGGACAATACATCTGATAGAATTGAGAAACTCACCTCAGAGATAGAAGACTTGGAAAAGGAATCAGAAACCAGAACTTTGCTGAATGAGGAGGTTACCACTCCACAAGGTCGGAGAAGGAAGCTGTGGAAGGAACTCTTGTGGGAAGAGGAGGAGTGGAAACAAAAATCAAGAGAAAATTGGCCAAATTGGGGGATCAAAACACAGCATTTTTTCGTGCAATAACTAAACGAAGGGAAATAAGAAACTCAATTGGGTAAATAAAAAAAGAGGGCAGAGTTGTAGAACAACCATCTGAGATCAAAGCAGGCTGTGGATGAGCACTTCAAAGAGCAATATAAAGAACCATTTCCTTCAAGACCTCTTATCAACGGCCCATTCCCAAATATGCTGACTCAAGATCAAAGAGACAGTCTCACAAGAGTGTTCTCTAAAGAGGAAATCAGTGCTGCAATAGCAAATTGTGATGGAAATAAGGCACCTGGGTCAGATGGCTTCAACTTCAAGTTCATCCAGAAGTTTTAGTCATTGGTGGAGCCACAAATTATGAGATTTATAAAGGACTTCCATTCCAACGACAGACTGGTAAAAGGCTTCAATGAATCTTTTATAGCATTGAATCCCAAAATTTCAAGTCCCCAAGGTTTCAAAAATTATAGGCCTATAAGACTGGTTGGGGCTGCTTATAAAATTCTGGCAAAGGCTTTTACCAATAGGCTTAAGCAGGTTTTCCACAGTGTGATAGGGGAGGTGCAAACAGCTTTTGTCACTGGAAGAGAAATTTTGGATGGTGTGTTGATTGCAAACAAAATTATTGACTTGTGAAAGAGAAGAAAGTAGAAAGGTTTAGTTTTGAAATTAGACTTTTGATTCAGTTAACTCAAAACACATCTTTCACATGATGACAAGCTTTGGATTTGGTAGGAAATGGGTAAAGTGGGTGGAGGAATGCATTTCAACACCCTCAATCTCAGTGCTTGTGAATGGAGCTACAACTGATTGCTTTAGGATGGAAAAGGGCCTCAGGCAAGGAGATCATTTATCCCCTTTCCTTTTTAACTTAGCTGCTGAGGGCCTAAACATCTTGGTGGCAAGAGCAAGAGAAAGAAACCTTTTTATGGGGATTAAAGTAGGGGCTAATGACCTGACTATATGCCATTTGCAATTTGCAGATAACACAATTTTCTTTTGCAACTACAAAGCCAAAGAGGTGAAGAACATAAAGAGAATTCTGAGGCTTTGAACTCATCTTTGGCCTCAAGGTAAACTATTAAAAGAGTGTTCTAAGTGGAGTGGGCCTAACAGGGGAGGAAACTAAAGCCACAGCTGACTTGTTGCATTGTAAATTATGTGAGTTGCCTATGCAATATTTGGGTTTGCCCTTAGGTGTTGGTATGAGAAGAATCTCTACTTGGGATCCCATTATAAACAAGCTCAAAAGCATACTGAATGGGTGGCACAGAAAGCACCTTACTATGGCTGGAAGAGTAGTCCTTATAAAAGCCTATTTAGCCAACATTCTCTCTT
>JAULJZ010102030.1:0-29133 GCA_032270985.1 Heliamphora pulchella | reverse complement strand
ACAACAAAGATGAGAAAATTTATGAAATACAAAAAGGTATAGAGAGAGAATGAGTTTTTGAAAGAAGTGTGCAACATGAGAGAGAGAGAGAGAGAGAGATGTAATTTTTTGACATAATTATAGCCATTGGATGAAAAAGGTCCTAACCCTTAAAAATGACACATTGGACACATGTCCCATTAATACCTTCCTCCCATGTAATATAGATTCATAATGAGGTTATGAAACAAAATCTTTGGCCTATTTGCATTATTCTATTCAGCATTCTCGTACTTCTCTGTTTTGCAAATTTCAGTTGAGTACAATCTAACATGAAGCAATTATTTCTATCTCCGGCTCCTTTTCAACAAAAACATAATAAATAAATAAAACATTCTTCCAGTAGATAAATTATAACAATTGCACAAAAATAAGACAACAAAGCCCATACTTTTTTAAGGAAGGCTGCATGCACATTTCTTCAGTTCGATAGGTCACAAAAGTGATTACATCTTTTAATTTCCACATTGCCACAGCCCGTTTCTCATTTGTATATAAGATCCCGAGGAGTGCTATGGATGGAAAAACCGGATGGACCAAATGACATGTGCAATCAATGAAATTGAAAGAATAACAAAGATCGCAAACCACAACACCCAAGTGGACTAGCGTGCATTAGCATCACACTTAAGTCCACAGCCAAGTACATTATCAACTTGGGGATTACACCTTTTATAGAACTTAACCACCCCAAGGTAACCTAGTGAATCCAAAATCATCTCACTTTAAGAAATTCAAGAACCCAACTGCATTTTCCCACAACCTGCCTCAATCACATGGTCTCATTTGAAATAAACCTATACAATGTGAGCCTATCTACAGGCTTGATATGGAGTGGTGTACAATTATCCAATAAATAAGCAAGTAAGAAAAAATGGAAACGCATTATTATTCTAGAAAAAATGGAAATGCATTATTATTCTACATAAGTAGCCACATAAAGGAATAGTGTATTCTATGGAGGGTCAGTGCGTAGATCAAAATACACAATTGATCGCTCTATTGTGACCAACTTTCACGCTTGACAAGAGCACCTTTCCCATCTTTATATATTACTTCACGCTAAATATACTTTTGGCAGTCTAATCTATGTCCTTTAAAACCAAAAACATTTCACAACAAATTTGGATATAATCTTTTGTGGTGGTTTTGCCATCACCAATTTTGACATGGCAAACAGTTAGAACTATATCTCACCACTAACAGTAATCATGGCCAACCAATTACCATCCGTAACTTTTTGCATTTTAACCGGCTATCTTTTTTAATACTTTTATTTTCAAATTCAGAAAAGTTTCTGTTACTGAATCAAACGTCAATAACATAATCACATAAATGTTCAAATTTAGGGCTCTGTGAAATTCAAAACAGTTAAATATATACACTGACCAAATATGTTGATACCCAGGTGAGCGTACACTGGGGAGAAGAACCCATCCACAAAATGAATGAACCACCAAGTGATGTAGAATGTTATTGCTATAGGAAGTAAAATGACACTGCAAGTAAAATAAATAAATAAATTGTAAAACTTGTCATGCACCAAAAATTTCAATTTGTCACGTTAAGAGGATGCGTAGATGCAAGATATTATGCAGTAGGTAGGCACAGGAAAGTTTATGATGAATTATCAACAATAAATTGGTAATAAATATCCAACGAAAACATGACTGATCTTTAAATTATGTAATATATTAATTCTAGTAAAGACATAATGGCTTCTTTTCCTACAGATTCACAGGCCAATCAGAACAACTCCAGATTTGTACACCATCGTGAGCATGTATAGCAGCTAGTTATGCATACACAATCAAACATGTTCCATATGGTCAGGAATTGGCTATGTCCGATGTCATGTTTTACAGCTTTCAAAATGTGGAAGATTGTTTTCAGTCTTCAACAGGTATGCACTTACATTTATGTTTTTTCATTCTTCAACAGCTTTCAAAACGTGGAAGATTGATGCATTGTGGCTTCTTTGGTTTAGGTGGCATTTACTAGGTGTTTCTTTATCCCGAGCTGGCACTGCAACATCTAATGGAAGAATTCAACTGTAAGGTCGTACCAACGACTTCCTTTTGATTTATGTTCACTTAAACTTCAACACAGATAATCCATCTTCTGGTTCGATAAATTATTTTGCACTCTGTATTCCCCCTTGAAGGATGCTGATACTTTCTTCAAAAGATAGTAACAGGGGCTAATGATTTTACAGTTATTAGAGTCCTTGTTTCCAAAAATGGGAAAAGTTTAACAAATTACTAATGCCAGATGTTGGGCTCCTTTCCATTTGTTTTTCCATTTTCTATTTAAATCTAATTAGCTTTTACACGGCTCTGAAATTGTGCCTCATGCTGCATTCATATTCTTTTCCTTCTCGTAGGGAATAGCAATGGTTCCTTATCTGGAAGAAGATCACTTGCACAATATATTTGACGGTTTTAAACAAAAAAGGCATATTTCAATATGATACTGCAAATCAAAGGATGGAAAATACATAGGAAAAAGCGGATGACGAAGTCGGAATGGCTTCTGGAAGCTTTTCTGAGTTCCTAACTACTTAAATGAGTTCGGAAATTCTGGTTCTGCCCTAGGATTTTGCACATGTTGAACAAATAAAGGTCAAGAAAAACAACATTATGTCTCAACAATATGATTTCACATACTAATATATGGATAAAATTATCAATTTTAAAGAGAGTATGTGTACGCGATCCACTAATGTGGTTCTCAACATCAAACAGAATACATAAGACCTAGTATATATGTAACACAGATAACAATGGCAGAATATATAACGGGAGAGTCCAAAAGACGAGAGTCGTGAACATATGAAAATATTGTTCTTAATTCAAAAGAATGCCCATTCCTACAGGAAAGATGTATTTAGTACCAAAAATGGGGAAATTAGATGATAACTTAAATGGTGTAAGAAGATAAAATGGCCTTTTATGCGAAAGATAACTAACCATCCTGTCATAAACTTTTTTGAAGCCCAGCTACGAAATACTTTGTAAAATGCCTGCACAAGAAAATGTCAAAAAAGCCATCTTAATCATTTGTTGTGTTTGATAAGCAGGCAAGTTTTATTAGGTAAATAATAAGCACTTAACAGAATGTCCGTCCGAAAAAGAAGGCTCTTAACCTTTCGTTGGGCAAAACCTTATTCTCCAATCTCAATATTATTTCAGCTATTGTGAACTGCTAATTTTAGACTTCCAATTTTTATTTTCTTTAAATGTGCCTGGCTTGCATATTTACATCATTATGTAATTCCTCATCAAATTATGACAGAAAATCAAGAATAGAACAATGCAATTTTCTCAATACCACTACCTGCTTCTTATTCAATGTGCTGGGGACTTGCTAAATTCACACCCTTTTGCTCAGTACACCCATCACATGCGTCAAAACATTTGTGCTTGATGCATAAATACTTGATGAGTGTACTGAACAAAAAAGAGTGTATTTAGAAGTTATCTTTATGCTATTGTGTGAGCCATGAGATCTAAAATAGTAAACAATTAATTCTAATGACTTCAAGGCTAAGGAGAATTTAATCTGGTTATAATTTATTAGAATAACTCAAAAAAGAGAAAGAGATCGAACCAAGGTTTTAAATATCGGCCGTTACGCATCGTATCGGCCGATACGTATCGGGATTTTGGATCTCCGATACCGATAATTACCAATGTATTGGCCGATACTGCGCGATATCTACCGATACATGACCATATCACCGACACCGATACGTCTTTCGATACGGCGATTTAGAACCCTAGATCAAACTATTATATATGTGCTTCATAATTTTACAACTACTCTGTAGAGCCTTTATATGCACAAGAATAGAAGATAAAGAAATAAACGAAGAACAACTTTAAGGGCGGCTCCTTCACACCTCTCCAAGATATTCTGGATATATATAAGATACAAAAATGATATATATATATATCTCAAAGATATGCTAACATCTCCCCACAAACTCAAGAAGGTAGAGGCCAGCTTGAGTTTGAAAATTTAAGCCTTGGAAGCGTCTGAGTGGATGAGCCTTAGTGACGATATCACAATTTAATCAGATGAAGAAACAGAAACAAGTCATGGTAGGCGAGTAAGTTTTTCAGTCATATGGTCGAACCTTGGTAGAAGTGGCCCTGAGATGGAAATGGACGACAAAGGAGAGTCAATTTTTGTTCATGGTTGGACTCAGGAAGAGATGGTTGCTAAGATGGAGAATTGGAGATATACCATAGAGGACTCGTCATTGGGATAGAGGACGACAACTGTGTTTGGTAGATCTGGTTGATATGCAATGGTCGATAGGTGATGAATGCCTGAAGGCGAGCATGTGTCATATCAAAGTTGCTGAAAATAGAGGTTTGAGGAAGAGGGTGGTGGAAAGGGTCCAACAGACAACAATGGCAAGGATGCCACCCACCGGAAAAACTAATATATAACTCTAATACCATGTTTGAATTACTCAAAAGAGAGAAAAGGACTGAACTATTTTACGTGTGCTTCATGGTATTACAAGTACTCTAGAGCCTTTATATGCACAAGCATAGAGGACAAAGAAATAAATGAAGAGCGACTTAAAGGCAGCTCCTTCACGCCTATTCAAAGACATGCTATATATATATATATATATATAAATATATATGATGGAAAATGCAATCTACCACCCAGTAGATGGTGATGATGAGTAAATAATGGATGGATATTTGTACAAACTGCAAATTGTATTAATATTTGTGAAAATAATAAACTTCACCTCAAAAGTGTATTAGTATTGAAAATCTTTTGTTCCCGTGAGCTATTAAACACCACCCAATGGGGGTGATTAGCATGATCCATATATGATATACTAAACATATGGTAAAAGCAATGCTAACATAACTAATGGTTCAGTGGTCAAAACTCGGCCTTCAGCTGTAATTTTGAAGTCATCTTGTGAGGTCTATACCCAATTTAACCCTTCCACACCCTCATTACTAAGGACTAAAACTACCTATACTTTTGAATAAAAATTACAATTTCAACGCAAATTCACCATCTTTCTCTCCAAATTTGAACACCAACCCCCTAACTTAGAAGTCATTTAATTTCCATCCATAATTAATTAAAGAAGAAGAAGAAGAATCAATCCCTAAACAATTGTCACCTATGACAAATACATATATGATAGATGGGAATGGAAGAGGAGAACTATATATAGAGAATCAGAGATCCTACAAACTTGTGAAATGAATAAGATAAAAAAATTGCAATAATTTATTAGCCTGTGTAGAAATTACAAAGCATATGTATCATCATGTATATACAAATCTACAATGGAGATTTTGTGGGAATATATAGGGTTTACCTCTTTGCCGGAATGATGAGCGACAGGGGTTGCAGAAGGGGGTGAGGCCTTAGAGGCTCCATTCTCGAGACTAATCCCCACTCCACCAACCGGAATCAGACGTTCTAGATCTCTGTCCTTCTCTCTCGTCCCCATCTCTCTCTCTCTCTCTCTCTCTCTAGATCTCTCTCCTTTGTTATTCTGCGAGCTGCGAGTAACGAACTTTCTCAATAAACTCTCGGACGCTAACCGACGATCCATGCATGCATCATAATATATTCCGTTTGCGCTATTTTGTATCATCTGTTTTAATACTTTGTTTTGATTTTTTTATATATTTTGATTATAATTTTTTACTTTTCAATATAAAAATTTAAAATATAAAATATTATGATAAAAAGATGAAAAAACTCACTAATAATAAAAATAAATTGTACAAAATGACTTTTTAACTTATTTTTTATGTGTGCTTGTGTGTTTTTTTTTGGTGAAGTCTTCATAATTTAGTTACAAAAACTTATTTCTTCAGCCGTTAAAAAAAGAGTTTGAAAAGTATAATAATTTAATTAAATAATAAAAAATTAAACAAATTAAAAATAAAAATAAATAAAATAAAATAAATAAATGTTATTATCTGAACAAAAATGTATTAGCCTATTTTGGACTAAAAAGCCTAGTGATTTTTTTTGGTCTTTTCTAAATTTTTTAAACTTTTGTTTAAATTTTTTTTTTAGTTCTTTGGGATGAGAGGATTCTAAAACGTATGTTCGTTCGGGCTAAATTTGAAAAAAATTTACTAAAGATAAAAAAAACTTTAAAAAATGCCAAAAATACCTGCTAAATTGGCTTTTTTCGTCTTATATGAACTCTCTTTAAGTTTTGATCAAAAAAATTTACTTTTATAATTTTCTCATGATGAGAGAAATTTAAAAAATACACTTATTTTAGTTAATGGTAAAAAATATTACTAAAAACAAAAAAACCGTGATTTTTTTTTTATCTAAACACAAGCTTAGTTAATTATTCAGTTTCCAAAATTATCCCGTAGATGCAGAATACATTAGACTCGTTTGTCTTCCGGATTAATTTTAGAAGAATTTGAATTGTGTTATAGGGATAGTTTGTTTGAGGAATATAGAGGAGTGGATGGTATATAATATCCTTTGAATTTATATATCTCAAGTTGTGATAATTTGTATGAGATTATATATCAATTTTGGTGCTATATCCTAGGATTGTAAATACTTGGGGAAGGTTGGTATTAGATATCCTCCCTCTTGATTTTTGGATAGTTCAATGGCGTTGTTAATTATTTTTCCTTCTTGATTTTTTTTTTCCAAATTCCTTCTAGTTCAAAATGTTTTTTTTTACTCTGTTTTTCTTCTTTTTTTATGTTTACTAGTCCATTTTAATTCCTCTATCTTCTTATCAATATCTATTCATTTTTATTAAAAACAAACACAGTATATATATATATATATAACCAAGTATTATATATCGAAAATTATATCTATCTTTATATTCGATGGTATTTTATATCCTCCAAATTATATCCTACTAACCGGCTGTGTGCTTTGTCTTTAAAGATACCTCACTTTTGTAAATTTTAATGGTCATAGTTATAAAATTTAGAAAAAATTAAAGATTAGTTCTTTTTTTAAATTTTATAAGAGTTTTAATCTTATCAGATTTTTTTAATACTAATTTTAGTTCCCTCATAAACTAGAATAATTTCTTATAACTAATTTATCCTTATTTGAAAGAATTTATTTTCCCTTTTATCGCATTTACTGAATATACAATTATGGAATATAAGACTCTAACATGAGAATTTTGAATTTTGAATTTTTCAATATAGAGACTTTATCCTTATAGTGGTTAATAATTGATATAAAACCACACAAATCAAGGTATCAAGGTAGAAGGCCAGAAAATTTTTTAACTTATTTTTGTGTATGTGTGTGTGTTTTTTTATTTTGTGTGAAAATTTCATATTTTAGTTAGAAAACTTACTCTTTCAGCCCGTTAAAAAAAGAGTTTGAAAAGCATAATAATTTAACTAAATAATAATAAAATTAAATGAATTAAAATAAATATAAACAACATAAAATAAATAATGTTATTATCCGAACAAAAATGTATTAGCCTGGACTAAAAAGCCTAGTGACTTTTTTTTGTCTTTTCTAATTTTTTTTTATCTTTTGGTTTAAATTTTTTATTTTTTTAGTTTTTTGTGATGAGGGGATTCTAAAACGTATGCCCGTTTGGGCCAAATTTGAAAAAAGTTTACTTAAAGATGAAAAAACTAAAAAAAAGCCAAAAAACCTGCAAAAATTGACTTTTTTCGTCTTATACAAACTTTATCCTTATAGTGGTTAATAATTGATATAAAATCCTACAAATCAAGGTGGAAGACCAAAAATTTAAAGTAGAAGACTAGCACGAAACCCTAATAGCACCAACTCTCTCTCTTTTCTCGTGCCACCGCCCTTAGCTACCGTCGTCGCCCCTTTCTCTTCCTCCATCCGACCACCGACCACTTCTTCTTCCCCATCGTCCTTCGTTGCTCTTTAGCCAATACGAACGCCGCACAAATACGAATGCGAATACTAACGCCGCTCCATCGCTGCCACCAACTCAAGATTTTGTCGCAGCCCAGCCGCAACCGCTCCTCGTCCTCCATCGTCGTCATCAACTCAAGATCTTGTCGTTGCCGCACCTTCGCCGTCACTCCTCCCTCCAAATTTGGACTCCTCCGTCGCTGCTCCTCCCTCCTCCTCTGGATCTGGACTTCTCCGCCGTCATCGCTCCTTCCTCTAAATCTTGACTCCTCCATCAACAGCGTCATGATTGCTGTGAGAAATTTATCACTTTAGCTTATCACTTTAATTGATAAATTTATCACACCTCCATTACTTGCGTCTCCATTACTATGATAAATTTATCACTTTAATTTTACTCATAAATTTATCACTTTAATTTTGTCTATAAAATTCCTCTAGAAAATTTTTCCAGTTTAATAGAATGAAAAGTTTTTTTTCTGAATTTTAAACTAATAAATTTATCAGCGTAATGGAATAAGGAGACCGACATCGGAGAAAGTGGAGAAGATCGATGGACAAGGAGGCCAACATCAGCACTGGAGAAGATGGAATCAGCGGCGACAACGACGATAACGGTGATAGAGGATGAAGTCGGCGACGGAGCTAGGGTTGTGGCGGTGGTTACGGTGCAAGATTTTTGGGGAGATTTTGGGCGAGATTTTTAGGGCAAATTTTTTTATGAATATTTAGAAAGAGATTTGGTCAATGAAATCTTCTGAATATTTAGCTTAAGGGTATTTTTAGTAAATATTAATGTTGTAAAACTAAATTTATTAAAAAAAAAGTTAGATATGACTAATTCTAAAATATCAACTGACAATAGGACTTATCCCAAAATTTTTCTAAAATTTATCTGATATCTTTATATGTGATCAAAAAATATCTATTTAATTATTTTTTCTTAAAAATATATTTACTATTAATTTATTTGAAAATAAATGTAATACATTTACATCGCTATAGATATCGTATCAATTTTATTTTTTTAATAAATAACAAACTCGTCAAGTTCTACATAGTGAAGGAATCTGATCAAAAAAATATATTGAAAAAACTATGCCCATTGATGACACTTTTGTTAGAGTTGTACACTAAAATCATGTTTTAGATTCTGGTATTTGATTTTATTTATTAATAAAATTTATTTTTTTATTTTAATGAGAATCTATATGAGCAATGTATATGTTTTATTATTTATTTAATATTGTGCATGAGTGTATTTTATTTTACATAATAGTTAATCTAATGTGTAGAGTTAGATTTGCACACGAAAGGCCAGATTATCGATTATTGTAGAATATAAATTTTAGTTCACAATTTTAGATGGATTTGGACACACCATCGGTAAGATTATATTACAATGTTTTAGTAGATCTGTCTTGATTACAAGGAATGATATAGTTTCGACTATAGTTCCGACTCATTGTATTAGTACACTTTATGTGTATAGAACAGAATCGCGTTGGGATAGTTAATTTTATACTAATTATATAAATTAATTTACACTCAATGGTTATAAGTTGATTTACACTCGATGGTTATAAGTTAATTTTATACTAACTATCTGTTCTTCATCCCGCACTGTGTTTGATTCAACTCATATGCACTATTATTGTATTTTGGGATTTCGTTGTAAGGGATGTATACTAAAAATCGTGTATTAGATTTTTAGTATTGTTTTTATTTATTAATAAAAATTATTTTTTCATTTTTAATGAGAATATGTATGAGTAATATATGCATTTTATTATTTATTTAATATTGTACATGAATATTTTTTATTCTATATAGTAGTTAATCTGGTGTGTATAGTCTGGCTTACGTACGGAATGCCTAATTATCAGCTTTTATAGAATATAAGCTTATGGTTCACATTGTTAGATGGACTAAGATACACTATCGGTACGGCCGTAGTACAGTGTTTTAGTAGATCTGTCTTGATTACGAAGAATCGTATAGTTTCGACTATAGTTCTAACTTATTGTGCAATTGTACTTTGTGCGTATTGAATAGATTCGCGTTGGGGTAATTAATTTTATATGGATTGTATAAATTAATTTACACCACATAGTTATTATGAGTGCTTATTCTATTAATTTCGAAATAATTATTAAACACCTTTATTTAATATTAATTATTTTGATTCATTAGATAGTGCGATATTTTTTAGGTCAATAATCCTGGTGAGTTAGATAAAGGGAATAAGTATATGGTGAATATTAATTATTGATGGAATTCGCGTCCCAACAAGGGATTGATGATATTGTCAAGGTTATATACTAAAAATAATATTGAGTTTTGGTATTTAATTTTATTAATAAAATTAGTTTTTTTTTTAATTTTATGAGAATCTTCATGAGCAGATGTATGCATTTTTATTATTTAATGATCGTGCATGACTGTCTTTTATTATACATAGTATTTAATTTTGTGTGTAGAGTTTGACTTACACACAAAAGACCAGATTATCGATTCTTGTAGAATATACATTTTTGGTTCACAATCATAGATGGAATTGAACACACGATCGGTATGGCTGTGACACAATATTTTAGTATATCTTTCTTGATTATGAGGAACAGTAATTGTTTCGATAATTGTTCTGACTCATTGTGCTAGTATACTTTATGTGTATTGAACAAAATTGCATTGAGGTAATTAATTTTATACTAATTATATAAATTAATTTGTACCCCATGGTTATTATGGTGCTTATAGTCTTAATCCCGAAATAATTATTATACACATATATTTAATGTTCGTTATTTTGATTCATTAGATGGTGCAATCTTTTACGGGTCAATAATCTCGGTGAGTTAAATAACAGCCTTAATTATATGATGGATATTAATTATTGATAAAATCCACATCCTGGGATCAAGATTGATGATACCCCATTGAAGAAACTTATAAGTTTTAACTGTGCCAAATCCTATAGGTAAATTTTATAATCCGACATGTTGAATAAGTTAAGTGGAAGGTTTTAAGAATTTTTCAAAGAAGTTGATTAAATAAAAATAATAGTATTCTCTTGATCTAAGTCATTACTATTATTTATAGGATCGAAACTACGTCAGTTATTTAATTTTACTTGACACAACCTAATTACTTAGATAGTAAAATTTATAGGAATTGGCCTGTCTGGACAAATACTGAATAGTAGACGACCTTTCCATTGAAGCATGCTATTCACGATATATTAGGCTACTGGAAATTTTTTTTTAAATTGTAAAGAGAACTAATTTTAAAATAAATTCAAAGTTTTTGTTTATCATAATTAATGGGTTTTAATTATGTGATTCTCATGATAAAATGGCTTTTAATCCACTTGCGACTATACTCAAAAAAATAAACTCACAAGTCCTAATTATGTTACTAGAAAAGAAATCTAGATATCATTTTAACTGTCGAGGACTATAAGTTTGTGTTATTAGAGATTTGTCCACTAGTATCTGATGAAGAGGCAATCGAACAGGAAATCCAAACATATCAAAAGTAGTAGAAGACTGATTAGATGGCTCGCTACTATATTTTGGCTTCTATATCAAATGTATTGTAGCATTAACATCAGTTTATGTCCAGTGCCTATGACATGTTTATGAACCTTAGAGAGATGTTTAAGGATCAAAATCGTGCCATTAGGCACCTGGCCATGAAATTACTGATGAACACAAACATGGCGCACCCCAGTTAGGGATCATGTTCTGAAAATGATTAGTCTTTTGAATGAACTGAATATTCTTGGAGCTGAGATTGACGGAGAAACCCAGATCGATATCATACTCCAGTCGCTGCCCGATAATTTTAAGTAGTTCTACCTAAATTATACCATGAATAAACTCTATTTTTTCCTGGCAAAACTACTTAAAGAACTTCAAATCGCTGAGGGTGTTTTTAGGAAGCCAAAAAGTGTCTTTATTGCTGAAAATGGTCCTTCCTCTAAACGAAAAGAAAGAGGAAGAAAAAAGATAAAAAACATGGAGACATGGGTCTAAAAGTAGCTAATGGGCTTAAAGCTGGTGTGAAAAACTCGAAAGGTAATTGTTTTACTATAACCAGGCAGGGTACTAAAAAAAATAATGTCCAATCTATCTCAGGAAGTAGAACAGCCAAGATAATTTATATTCACTAGTTGTTGAAACATATTTAGCTGTGTTATCTATCGGTACATGGTGTGTAGATAGGAGAACCGCTAATCATGTCTGCAATTCTTTGCAGGAGTTCTAGAAAATCAAACAGCTTAGTGATGGGGAGATATACCTACACATAGATAATAATACAAGAGTGGTAGCAATTGCAGTGGGAGATGTCACTCATAATTTTAGTAGATTTGGAATTTTAATTTTAAAATATTGTCTTTATATTATCTTTCATAAGAAAAAAATTAATTTCAGTTTCTAGATTGGTTAAGGATAAATACTCAGTTTATTTTAATAACTATGTAGTTATTAAAGATAATAAATATTTTATTTGTTCTGGTACATTGGTAAATGACCTATACATTATAACCCTCATATCTCCAATACTGCAACTAAATGAATTGAATAATATATCTAATTTATCGTTTAAGAGAAATGAACCTTAAAAAATGAACCAAATATATCTTTAACACTTACGCCTAGGTCATATAAATCTAAAAAGAATAAATATACTGGTTGAAAATAAAACTTTAAGTTCATTGAAAGTAGAGGTACTTCCAGTCTATAAATCCTGCTTTCAGAGAAAAATGACCAGGAAGCCGTTTTTAACTAAAGGCTATGGAGTTAAAGAACCGTTGAAACAAGTTCACTCTGATGTATGTGGACCTATAACTATCCAGCCTAGAGAAGATTTTGAGTATTTAATCACTTTCATTGACGATTACTCAAGATATGGTTACATTTATTTGATGCACTATAAGTCTGAATATTTTGAAAAATTAAAAGAATTTAAGGCAGAAGCGGAGAAACATCTGGGTGAATGTATTAAGACATTACGGTTTGATTGTAGTGGCGAATACCTCTTTAAAGTGTTTAGGAACTATTTATCAGTGGAAGGAATTACATCTTAATTGACTGCACCGGGCATTCCACTATAGAACGGTGTAGCCAAATGAAGGAATATAACTTTTATGGAGATGGTAAGATCAATGATGAGTTATTCAGAGTTACTCGATTCGTTTTGGAGATTTGCATTAGAGTCAGTTACTTATATTCTGAATTTAATACTTTCTAAGTCAGTACTTACTACTCCCACAAAATTGTGGACAGGGAGCAAGCCCATTCTAAGATATATTCGAATTTAGGGGTATCCAGCACACGTGCTGAAAGGGAACACAGATACGTTGGAACCGAGAACAGAAGTCTATTTTCTTGTCTGGTATCTTAGGAGAACGAAAAGTGATTTATTTTATAATCCTAAGGATCAGAAGGTCATTTTCAGTACCAATACCCGATTCTTATAAGAGAATTATGTAATAGACCACAAGCCCAAAAGTAGAAATGTTCTAGAGGAACTAAGAGAAAATACCAATAGTACAAGAGAAGCGCCACGAAAAAGTGTCATTGATTTCCTATTGCCTCGTCGTAGTATGAGAATTATCGAGACACGTGTAGATCTTGAACCAGATCAGGGTGTTACTATTGACATGCCGGTATCACAACGAGAACAGCATGTGGGTGATGGTGCTCAAGGTTCAAAATCAGCACAATGTGTCACTTGCTAATACACAGACGCAAGTAGTGCCTCGTTGTAGTGGGAGAGTTGTTCATCAACCCGATCGGTATATGTTCTTGGGAGAGTCTATTGACAAAATCTCAACAGAACTGTATACCGAACCTTGTAACTACAGCGAAAACACTCCATGATAAAGATATAGAATTTTAGCAAAGGGCTATGACTTCTGAGATGGAGTCTATGTGCTCTAATGAGGTCTAAAAGCATGCAGAACCACCCAAAGATATAAAACCCATCAAATGCAAGTGGATCTATAAGAAGAAGAGAGGAGCGAGCGGGAAGGTAGAGACCTTCAAAACTATACTTGTTGAAAAAGGGTTTATTTAGAAGGAAGGAAACGATTATGAGGAGACCTTTTTGCCAGTAGCCATGCTTAAGTCTATTCAGATTCTCCTATCTATTGCAGCTCATTTCGATTACAAAATTTAACAAATAGACGTCAAAAATGCTTTTCTTAATAGAAGTCTTGACGAGTGTATCTATATGATACAACCACATAGTTTTATAACAAGGAGTCAGGAGCACATGTTGTGCAAGTTTAAGAGATTCATTTTATGAATTTAAGCAAGCATCTTGATCTTGGAATACTTAGTTTGATTAGACCATTAAGTTTTATGATTTTGATAAATGTCTTTACGAAATCCTATGTGTACAAGAAGCATGCTGGAAGCATAGTGATATTTCTAATACTTTAAGTGGATGATTCCTTGCTCATCAAAAATGATGTGGAGGTGTTATTTTTCGCGGAGGTATGGTTATCTGGCCAGTTCGATAAGAAAGACTTGGGAGAAAAGAGTCACATCCGTAGGATCAAGCTTGTACGAGATCGAAAATAAAGGATGTTGAGCTTATCAAAAGCTACTTATATCGATACAGTTTTTGCTTGTTTCAGCATGGACAATTTTAAGAAAAAGTTTTCACTTTCAAGTATGGAATCACTCTATCCAATGATCAATGTCCTAAGACAGCTGTTGAGATAGAGAAGACTAAGGTAATCCCTTATGCTTCGCGGTAAGAAGCCTCGTGTATGTCATGTTTTACATTTGACCTGACCTCTACTTTGCCGTTGACATGGTTAGCATATATCAATCTAATCTAGGGCATGGACATTGACCAATGGTAAAATATATAATCAAGTACCTAGAAAAAACTAAAGATTATATGTTGGTTTACCAGAAAGATAGTCTATTACCTTTAGAGTACACGAACTCAGATTTTAGTCAGATAAGGACTGCCAAAAGTCTACCTCGGGATATGTATTTACCTTGGGAGGTGGAGTTATAAGTTGGAGGAGTATCAAGCATTCCTGCATTACTAATTCTACCATGAAGGCCGAGTGCATGGCAGCTTTTGAAGTAGCCAAAGAGGTCATTTGGCTAAGAAACTTCCTGTTGGATCACGATGTGGTACCTTCAATTTAATTAGCTATTACACTTTAATGTGATAATAGCGAAGTTGTTGCCAACTAGAATGAACCAAGTGCCCACAAGAAATGAAAGCACATCGAGTGTAAATATCGCCTGATACGAGAATCATACAGAGATGTGGCATAATTGTGACCAAGATTGCATAAGCAAATAACCTTGCAAATTCTTTTTTTTATTCAATTGAAACTAAAAACAGAGAACATATGTTCAAACAGGGAAAAAGAAGACTAGAGTCTCTCAAAAGCCACCTCCAAGGCATTAGCCCCAAATAGAGGTGCGATTGTAGTGGGGGTGTACATTGAGATAAAAGGATTATCCTAGTTCGCTCCTAGATTTGCTAAATCGTCAGACACTTTTTTTCCTTCATGGCAGACGTGGCCTATAGTATTGTTGGTGTCTGTCATAAGCTTGTGACAATCTTTAATAAGAGCTTTGTGAGGGGAATGAGTGGAATCCCCAACTTTAACCAGATTGAGTGCCACTTGGCAGTTTATTTCAATATCAAAATCATGAAGACCTTCTCCTGCTGCTTTCTTTCGCCCATTGAAAATAACCCATAGTTTAGCCTCGAGACTAGTACAATCTTTGAGGCGTCCATAAAAGCCCGTAATCCACTGGCCGCTCTCATTCTGAAGACAGCTCCAAAGCCAGCAACCCCTGGGTTTTCTCGAGGGCATCCGTCAGTATTGAGTTTTAGATGACCTACAGATGGGAAATGCCATTTGATTAGTTTAGGAGGAGGTTTAGGGGGGAAGGTGAAGTGCCACAAAAGGCAACACAAATATCCCCAGTGAGGTTATAAATGTTTTTCATGATGATGTGGAGTTCCCAAGTGACCCCATCAAATACTTTTTTGTTTCTTGCAAGCCAGAGTTCCATAAAATGGTAGCAAAAAGAGTGTAACCTGGCACACCCCCCAGGGCAAAACTAGACTTTTTCAAAATGTCGATGATCCACTCTTGACAATCAATACAGGTGTTTACAAAGAGCTTATCAGTTAAAACTTTTGACAGTCATATAGAGGACATAGGAGTCACATGCATGATAGCGTGGTTTTGAGTATAAGTGACAGATTGCTAGGTTTGTATTCTAAAAACTATGTTTTAAATTTTGATATTTAATTTTATTAATAAATTAGTTTTTTCATTTTCTGAGAATTTTCATGAGCAAATGTATACATTTTCATTATTTAATGATTGTGTATGGGTGTCTTGTATATTTATATACTATTTAATAAGGTGTGTAGAGTTTGGCTTACACACAAAATACTAAATTATCAATTCTTGTAAAATATAAGTTTTTGGTTCACAATCTTTAATAAAATTAGACACCATTGGTATGGTTGTAATACAATATTTTAATAAATCTATCTTGATTATGAGAAACAGTAATTATTTTGACAATTGTTCTGACTCCTTGTGTTAGTACACTTTATGTATATTGATTATAACCGCACTAGGATAATTAATTTTACGCCAACCATATAAATTAATTTACACTCCACGATTATTATGGTGTTTATGATCTTAATCTCAAAATAATTATTATGCACGTATATTTAATATTTTTTATTTTGATTAATTAGAGGTGCAATATTTTACAGGTCAATAATTTCGGTGAGTTAGATATCGGCCTTAATTATGTGGTAGATTTTAATTATTGACGGAATTCATGTCCCATGATCGGGATTGATGATACCCCCTTGAAAAAACTTATAAGTTTTGACCATTCTAAACCCTACAAATGAATTTTATAATCCGACATATCGAATAAGTTAAGCGAAATGTCGTAAGAATTTTTTAAAGAAGTCGATTAAATAAAAATGTCAGTATTTTAATTTAATCGATAGTTATCTGTAATCTTAACATGGAAAAGAATAAATAAGTTTTTAATAACAAGAGCTCGAATAATTCGATTTTGAGAATAAGGCTGGGAGGGTACTTATAATTCTTTAGTAGAATGAATTATAATTTATATTTTTATGAAATTACATCTGGGTTGAAGTAGAATTTTATAATTACATTAAGAGCCCATATCTTATTTACTCCACAAATTCCTGCTGTAACCTATAAAAATGCTGTTATAAATATTGGCCTCATAATTCAGTCAATTTGTCTTCGAGACTAGGGTTTTCACATTTTTGTAAAAACTAAGTCTATCCAGTTAAGGTTTGAAGAACATGAAGCACATAGCCCATACTATAATCGTGTTCTTGGCATTCCAGAATACAACAGAATACTTGATTGGAGAATAAACTGCAAGTCAAAAATCGCAACGGTTTATAGACTAAAGTTTGTTACAGAAAATAAAATCAAATCATACAGATTTTGTAGGTACGATCTATTCTAACTTTGAAAGTCATACCGGATTTATATTTTTTATTGTTCGATATCAAAAAATTTTAATCTAGAGCATATTTTGGCACTTGTCCATCCTAATTTTTTAAACTTGATTCATATACATTATCTATGGGCCTTAGTTTTTGAGTCCAACAATTTGTATCAGAGCAGTATTTGATTATGTTATATGAATCGGAATAGGGGTTCGGGCAGATTTAGATCTATACTAACTTTGTTTTTTAAGTGATTTAATCTAGTGCAGGAGCATTGGACAACGGTAAAACATATTCTCAAGTACTTAAAAAGGATTAGAAATTATATGTTGGTTTTATTGGAGGCAAACTGCCAACATCATTGATTTAAATACGATTTTTTGATTAAAAAATAATCTGGACAGACAATCGCCGAAATAAGCTCCAGATTAAAATTTTTTTGATGTCGAACGATCAACAGGGACCTGTGGAGTAAATATGACTTGGGTTTCTAATGTAATTATGAAAATTCGCCTGCTCCTAAGGCAATTTCATAAAAATATAAATTACAATTTATACCACTAAAGAATCGTAATTACACTCACAGCCATATTCTCAAAACTGATTATTCGAGCTCCTATTATTAAATACTTAACTCATCTCCCCACGTTAAGATTTTCGATACTCGCCAATTAAATTTAATTATTGACAATTTAATTTAATCGGCTTTTTAAAATTTCTTAAACCCTTTCTCTTAACTTATTTTTTGGCCAAATAATTAAATCTACATGCAGGATTTGGTCTGGTCAAAACTTATAAGCTTCCTTAAGGGGGCATCGTTAGTCATAAACAATCGGGACGTGAATTCCGTCAATAATTAATATTTACCATATAATTAATACCGCTATCTAACTCACTGAGACTGTTGACCCATAAAAGATCGCACCCTCTAATGAATCAAAACAACAAATATTAAATATATGCGAATAATAATTATTTCGAGATTAACTGTATAAGCACTCATAATAACTATGGGGGTGAATTAATTTATATAGTTAGTATAAAATTAATTATCCCAATGTGATTCTGTTTAATACACACAAAATATATTAGTACAGAGAATCAGAACAATAGACGACGCTATTATCTGTTCCCTGTAACCAAGACAGACCTATTAAAACTCTGTGCTATAGTCGTACCTGTGAGATCCTGGCCCATTTTATTTTGGAAATACTTTAAGTATTGATGGAGTTTGAGTTAACCGTTGATCTTGGTGTGATGGGTTTGTTTCTTCATAGTAGAACAGCAAGCGTATAAGAGTTTCACGTATTTTCGGGTTTGGTAGAGGCGTGTTTGACTTGGTTTAAGGCTTAAAAACCTGTTTTGCATCGAAAAATACATTGCCCAGCAGTTCGGTCGATTGAAGGGGTTGGCCTAGTTGACTGGACCGAAATTTTCTAGTTCGGTCGACTAAACTGGGGTGTTCGGTCGACTGGACCGTAGGTTTTTGCCGTGCCTATAAATATCCAGTGGAATGAGATATTTTAAAAAACATATATTCTAAGCTAAGTTTCAGTTCTATCTGCCTTCTCTCTAGATTTTGAGGGCCCGGGGCTCGATTTTTAGCAATCCGATAGTGGATCCTCAATGTTGGTGCCGGGGGCTTCGTATATATCCGAATAGATTCTTGTTCCGACGAGGTTCAGTTTTCAAGGTTTCGAGTTTTGACTCATCGAGGTAGGATTCTAGACTCTACTCTTGTTAAAGGGTATTTTATGCAATTATATGTGTTTTCACCATAGAGAATACATTATATGTCATATTTATGTTTAAATCTTGATTTTTTGGGTAAAAAACATGTTTTTTTTCTTTTTTTGGTTTATTACATCACATGACTTGTGGATGTTGAATTTTCAAAGGGTGTTCTTGAAAACGGTAGAAAATGATGCTTTTTGATAAAAATCTCAACACTTAGTGTTTTGAAGGTTTGGAGCTAACCCTTGGGGTTGAGTCTCGATTTTTGGAAACATTTTGTTGAAAATGGGAAAAAACATTTTGAAATGTTTTGTTTGATCTCCATGTTGGCGGATGGATCTTTATATACATGTTTAATGTATATTTGTGAAAATGCTTTTCGTAGTCGAGTTACGGTCGGTTTTTAGATGATTCTCTAGATGTACTGGGATAACGAGTATTTTGCACGAGTTGGCCTCAGTGCAATTCAGAAACGTGCGCAGAGTAGGTCCCTTTGTCATTCGGGGTAATTCCCATAAAGAAGGTGATAGGTACTTTTGTCTTTCGATTTCAGTCCGTAAAGTCAGCAGTTACGTTGTGGTGCTCCATATAGAACTTGTCATTACCTAATCGATCCTAAGATGTTTAGGGATTGGGTAATGGGCAAGAGTTTATAGTTGCTACCTCTGCCCCTTTGTAACGGAGTCGAAACATAGAAATCATTGTTTTATTCTCCTCAACTGTGTGACCTGAGTGGAGCATACTGTTTTATCATTATATTTTCATCGGCTGTGTGTCTCGAGTGGAAAATTCTTTTCTCCTGCCTCGGTGTGTGATCCGAGTGGAAAATAACGTTTTGGTTATTTCTTTTCTTTAATTGTGAAAATGTTATCTGCATTGTTGATATGCATGGTTTTAAGGATGAAAACATGAAATTTTATGAACTAAAACCTTTTTTAGGCTCATGTTAGCCTGATGGAAAACTTGTGATTTTGGGATGAAAAAATCTTTTTGGCTCCTGTGGTTGAGCTTGTATGCTTATAATTGCATATCCTGCTTTACATTTTTATAGTCTGTTTCTATTGGGCTTCGGCTCACAGTGTAGAATTTTGCTGTAAAACCCTTTTCAGGTAAGCGTGGTCTTGTAGGTTGACCCGGTGGTGCCCGGTGATAAGACCCTGTTGTCTTATTCTGTTAGGTAGTTTATACCTTTCTATATATATATTTCATGTTTAAAGATAACATGTTGTAATGCGTATATAATTCTTAAGGATGTATGCATGTTTTAATGCTTTTAAGAGAACCATGGGTTGGTTGTTATTTTCCATAGTTTCTTACTACATTTTTCGTTGTTAGGTTCAACGGTTTACAAAACGAATTTTCAAATGGTTTCTGCTTCATATAAACACTTGTGCTTCGAGGAGATTTTGGAATGGCCTAAGCTTCTTTAAAAAGATTTTCTTATCTAAAATTTGTATTTTGCTTTTAAAGGTTTGGCTTGTGGGGCCGCACTTGTAGTCTTTTGGGCTACTCTTTTAAATCAGATAAACCCTCGGTAGTACGTTTTTACAAAGGTTTTGGCTTGTTCGGCTTTTTAATTTTACATCCCTTTTGTATGGGCAATTTTGGTGGTTGTTCTGTGGCTTTTCACGTGACCCAGAGTTTAGGACATGACAACTTGGTATTAGAGCTCTGGGTTCGAATACCTATGAGCTGTGGGAGGAGAGTGCATTACCTTATGAGGAAAAATGTGCGTGCTTGGTTGCCTGTGTTTGGAATTTGAGTATGTTGATGTTGTGTATATGTGAGCATGGAGGTTGGATCTTATGATTGATTAGTCTTGCCTACGGGTGTTTGGATTAACAAACTTGGGAGCCAAGTTAGAAACGCGTTTCGCGGATGTAATTTCTAGCAAGGAATCTAAGTGGGTTATCCAAAGTGATGCGTCATTCTTTTTAGTTCTCCTCGGTATCGGTGTTGTGTCTGCATAATTGCTGTGGCTGTGTTAGCATGATTATGTGGAATGTGTTAGAAATAACATGATAGATCAACCTTAGGTTGCCACGTTTCATGTTTTCTTTCTTTATAACCTGTACCCCTTTCTAGATGATGAGACCGTGGTTTGGGTCTCGAATGTGCGACTCAGTTGTTATCAGTTGCAGAGGTACGGTTATGGGTTGAGCGTCGATCGCCTGATATGTTGTGGAACTCGTTAGTGATGTTGACCTAACAAGGCTACAATAACCAATTTTGATGATAACAAACCTATGTATCTAATTGTGCAAATTGAGATTGTTTACAGGACATACATGCTTTGCACAATCCAAGATATAAAGTGGAAGACAAGACGCTTAAATTCAAATCAAATTCTTTGGTGACAAGTTTTCGTGGAACAAAAGTAAGGAATCGAGATATTAAAGACTTGAAGAATATTTTGTAATATTAAGATTCTTGTACATTCACTTTATCTCTTGATTTTTACTTTAAAACTCATAAGAATCCTAAAAAGCCATAAAATAATTTCTCCAAATCAAATAGTGATCAAAACTATTTTGGAAGCATAAAATTCTGGTTTTTCACATGTCCAGTCGACTGATGTATTATGCCCAGTCGACCGAACCAACTATGTGAGACCCTGACCCTTATCTTTTCGGTTATTTATATATTTGATGTGTTTCCATCAGTATATGAATACCATCTATGCATGATTTATGCTTTACAGTTGTAGATTAGTATGTATAAATGTGTTACACGCTTTTAGGGGTTTGGTACAGGCTTGTTTGGACCTTAGAAACCTATTTTTGCCTTGAAAATGTCGAAAAACTCTCTGCCCAGTCGTTCGGTCGACTGAGGGGCTCGGTTCAGTCGACTGACCTGAGTGTTTTGGGTTCGGTCGACCGAACTCAGGGGTTCAGTTGACTGGACAGAATGTTTTTGGCGTGTTTATAAAGGTTCTAGGGGATGAGATATTTTGGTATTCTCTTTCTTCTAGGCTAAGAAACCCCTTTTCTCTGCCTTCTCTCTAGCTTTGTGGGCCCGGTGCTTGATTTTGTATTCAATCCTTTGTAAATCCTTGCAATCGGGGGCGAGGGCTTCGTATCCATCCCAACAGATTTCCGTTCTGACGTCGTTCAGTTTTGAGACGTCGAGTTCTTGACTCTCCGAGGTAGGATTCTAGACCCTACTACTGTATAAGGGTATTTTGTGTAATTATACGTGTTTTTACCGGGTAAAAAATACATCAAATGCTGTTTTCATGTTTAGATCTTGGTTTTTGGGTAAAAGTAGGTTTTTACGCCTTTCTCGATTTATTTCATGATATGGGTATGTTGATATCTATAGTTTTCAAAAAAAGGTTTAAAAACGGAGTGTTTTGGGAAAATGGTGAAAAACGTGCTTTTTGGAGGTTTGGGGCTAACCCGCGGGGCTGAGTCTCAACTCTTAAACGTTTTGTTGGAAATGGTTTTTGATCTCCATGGTTGATGGATTGGATCATTTTATATGAGCGTTGTATAAATGCTTTGTGGGTTTTTAAATGTTATCCATAGATGTACCGTGGCATTGTGTGTGTGGTTGCTTGTAGGCCTGCAGTACTCCTCGATGAAAGTCCAAAAACGTGTGCAGCATAGGTGCTCTGTACCTTCAGGTTAATTCCCGTAAATTGAGTCGGTTGCCTCCGCGAATGGCGATGTGTGGGTGCTCTGGACCCTCGGGTTTCATGCCCGTAAATTGAGTCGATTGCCTCCATTAATTGCGTTATTGTTGTAACTCTGTATAGAACTTGTTATGACCAAGCCAGTCTATGTGACTTGGGTTTAAGATAATGGGCAGGAGTCTATAGTTGTTACCTTTGTCTGTGTGACAGAGTTGGTACATAGGATTTCTTTTACATCTTTCTCCTCGGTTGTGTGACCCGAGTGGAGCATACTGTTTTATTACTGCTTTCCCTTAACTGTTGCATGATATCTGTTAGGATGATATGCATAGTTTGAAGGATGAAAACCTATGATTTTGAAATAGAAAACCCTTTTTGGGCTCCTGTGGTGGAGTTTGTATGCTTATAATTGCATAGCTTGCTTTACGGTTTTATTGCCTTTTTCTATTGGGCTTCGGCTCACGGTGTGGGATTTTGCTGTAAATTTTTTTTCAGGTGAGTATGAGGAGTTGACCTAGTTGCAGAATTGGTAGAAGATTTGTTGTAATTTTTCCTATTTTTGTACATGTACCTTTACATGTAACGTCTGTGATGGCTGATTTTGTACGCCGTTGGGTGATATGCTTAGTTATGTATGAGATTGCATGTTTTTAGTTTATAAGAGTTGAACTGTGGGAATTTTTTCCAAATGATGTATATTTTTGGGTTGAGGGTTTTCCAACTGCAAATCTTATTTCCTTAAATTGTATTTTTGGGTGGGCTTTCGCATGACCCTGATGTTGGGGCATGACAACTTGGTATTAGAACTCTGGGTTCGAATACCTATGAGCTATGAAAAATAGGGTACATCACCTTGTGTGGATGTATGTGTGCTTGATTGCATGTGTTACAACATTTTCCTAACATAAGCATGACAGCCTGTTCAGCATGATGATTGTGTATACGTGGGTATGGAGGATGGACCTTAGGATTGATTAGCCTTGCTTTAGGGCGTTTGGATTAACATACTTGGAAGCCATGTTAGATACGCATTTTGCGGACGTGATTTCTAGCAAGGAATCTAAGTGGGTTATCCAGATGGACGAGTCCTTCTTGTTGGTTCTCCTCTGTATGTGAGATGTGATGACATGATATTAAGTGGCTATGTGTTAGCATGCTTATCTGTCTTTTACGTTAGCAATAACATGTTGTATAGATGCTTACCCTGTTATGTTGCTTTCATATAGAGTTATGTCCACGCGGGGAGGACGAGGCTGAGGTCGAGGCCGTGGCCGTGGCCGTGGTTCTGGCCGAAGGGACGTTCCAGTCCTAGATATTGGGGATGCTACTGCGCCCCAAGGACCTGCTGACGGAGATCTGTAGCGTGAGATGGTTGACTCCATCCGACAACTGGCTATGGCCTCTAGAGGGAGAGAGACCATACCTGAGCCGAAGGCGACGGTCGCGATGCGTGAGTTTTGCCATCTGAACCCTCCTACCTTTTTTGGGGATCCCAACCCCACGGTGGCCACTGAGTGACTGGAGCTGGTTACCAGGATCCTTGATACTCTACAAATAGAGGAGGATGATCTGCAGGTTTCATTTGATGCCTTCCAGCTGAGAGGGAGTGCTCATATGTGGTGAAAGTTTGCCAGGATTACAGTTGCGGGCACTTGGGGGGATTCACGAAGGTATTTCTGGAGAAATACTTTCCAGCGACTCTGAGGGATCGTTACAGAGAGGATTTCCTCTTCTTGACTCAGGGGACGATGTCTGTGGTTGAGTATGAGGCTGAGTTTACTATTCTATCTAGATTTGCACAGGAGATTGTACCTACTAATGAGTTCCGTGCGAAACGATTCGAGAGGGGTTTGAGACCTGCTATCCGAGACAGGGTGTCCGCGCTCAGGCTGCAGGTTTTTACAGAGTTAGTGGAGACCGCCATGAAGGTGAAGGATACTTTGAATGAGACACGCCGAGATAGAGACAATTGGGGACAAAAAGGTGGGAGACGCTCACAGGATCAGGGGCGCAGGGAGAACAAGCGTCAACGAGCATCTGGTCCGAGTTCCTATCCAGTGGGGTCATATCAGCGACAATCTTCTGCATCCATGACTCCCGTAGCCTCAACGGGACGTTCTGATCAGATAGAGCTTGTTTGTTAGAGATGCAGACGACCAGGGCATCGTGCGGCAGAGTGCCGGATTCCAGCGCCTGTTCAGGCACAGTCGCAGTCGTAGACGCGGGAGAGGGAGCCTGTGGTATGTTTTAAGCGTGGCCAGTCTGGGCTCATCCGGAGGGACTGCCCTAGAGGAGGGAGCATTCAGAGCACAGCGGGAGCACCAGCTGTTCCATCAGGCCAGGGGAGACAGTTGTATTCACAGACTAGAGCTTAGATGTTCCATCTTGCAGAGGGAGGAGCTTCAGTACAGTTAGGTCGACAGTCTACAGTTTAGGGCCACAGTGGACCAGCCAGAGCATATGTTCTTGCATAGCCCAGTTCTTCTAGAGCACCGATCGTACCCGATGCTGCTGCTACCACCTCCATGATCAGAGGTACTCTTCTTGTCTTCAGATCATGGGCCAGTGTTCTTATCAACACTGGAGTATCACATTCGTTTATATCTTCTACTTTTGCATCTGCACTGGGGTTGCAAATGGACTGGTTGGGTAGTACCTTGAGTGTCGAGACTCAAGTCAGTGGGAGTGTGACATTGAGTCTTGTCTGTAGATCCTGTGTATTGGAGGTTGTCGATCGTTGTTTAGAGTTTGACTTTATCATTCTGAACATGACTGCGTTCGATGTCATCCTAGGGATGGATTAGCTGACCACCTATCATGCCTTTATCGATTGCGATCGACGGAGGGTAATGATTTGCACACCGGTGGGAGATTGTTTTTGTTTTGTGGGAGACCGGTATGAGGGTTTGATGTCTTTGCCCAGTGATGTGCGGAACCAGGGCAACCTGGGTTTCTTTTTTGCAGCTCTCATGTTAGATGAGGAGGTAGGGGTTCGAGGAGAGTTACCTCCGGTGGTGTGTGACTATCCTGATGTTTTTCCTGATGATCTGTTTAAGTTTCCACCGAGCCGTGAGGTGGAGTTCTCAATTGATCTAGTCCCAGGAGCTGCTCCCATTTCTGTGTCGTCTTATCGCTTTACCCCAGCTGAGTTGCATGAACTCAAGGTGCAGTTGCAGGAGTTACTTGGTAGGGGGTTTATACGCCCGAGTACTTCGTTGTGGGGAGCGTCTGCTATTTTTTCTAAGAAGAAGGATGGATCGTTGCGTTTGTGTATAAACTATCGGAAGCTGAATCAGGTGATAGTGACGAACAAATATCCGATGCCGAGGATAGATGATTTGTTTGATTAGCTAAAAGGTTCGAGTTGCTTCTCGAAGATAGACTTGAGATCTGGATACCACCAGTTGAGGATCAGGGACGAGGACATAGCGAAGACTGCTTTTCAGACTCGCTATGGTCACTCTGAGTTTCTGGTTATGCCGTTCCGTCTGACGAACGCGCCTGCTACGTTCATGGGTTTGATGAATCAGATCTTCCATCCTTATCGGGACAGTTTTGTAGTGGTGTTTGTGGATGATATTCTGATATATTCACCCACTAGGGAGGCACATGAGGATCATCTGCCTATCGTTCTGCAGCTTCTGAGAGAACATCGCTTGTATGCGAAGTTCGAGAAGTGCGAGTTCTGGATGTCGGAGGTGAGATTTTTGGGACACGTAGTGTCGACAGACGGAGTAGCCATGGATTCGTCAAAGACTGATGCTTTGACCTGTTGGGAGCGACCGAAGAGCGTCTTTGAGATTCGTAGTTTTCTACGTTTAGTTGGCTACTATCAGCGGTTCATGAAGGACTTTGCTAGACTTACTATGCCGATGACGCATCTGACGCAGAAGGGAGTTGTATTTGTTTGGAGTGAGTCATGCGAGTTAGCATTCTAGGAGTTGAAGATGAGATTGACTAGCGCGCTAGTGTTGATTATCCTAGAGCGAGGCTTGGGGTATACGGTATACTGTGATGCATCACATGATGGTCTTGGATGTGCTTTGATGCAGGGAGGTAAGGTTGTAGCCTATGGTTCTCGGTAGTTGAAGATGCACGAGAGGAACTATCCTAGACACGACTTAGAGTTGGCAGCCGTGGTCTTTGCTTTGAAGACATGGCATCACTATCTATACGGTGAGCATTTCGAGGTATTCTCTGATCACAAGAGTTTGAAATACTTGTTTTCGCAGAAGGACCTGAACTTGCGCCAGCGACGATGGATGGAGTTGTTAGAGGATTATGATTTTGTTTTGCAGTATCATCCTGGGAAAGCCAATGTGGTGGCTGACACTCTCAGCAGGAGGTCTCATGGATCGTTAGTTTCTATGGCTATACGCGAGTGGAACATGCTTGGAGAGATTGGGGAGTTTGATCTATGCCTCAGGGAGACAGTGACGGGTACCACCTTATTTTCTGTAGTTACTCGACCAGCGTTAATAGCATGTGTGCTAGAGGTCCAGCAGACAGACTAGGAGGCTCAGATGATACGAGACCGTGTTGCTAGTGACGAGGATACAGCAGGATGATTGTGGGTTCATATTAGAGTCTGAGGTTAGCTGGGAGGTTATTTGTACCTACGTTGTCAGTTCTGTTGGACAGGAATGAAGAGAGATGTGATCTAGTTTGTTTTTCAGTGCCTTACCTGTCATAAGGTAAATGCGGAACACCAGAGGCCGACATGATTGGTACTATCGTTGCGTATTTCAGAGTGGAAGTGGGAACATGTCACGATGGACTTTGTGTCAGGACTTCCTCGGTCACCTAGGGGACCCGATGCCATATGGGTTGTGGTTGTTAGGTTGACTAAGTCTGCACACTTTCTCCCCATCCGAGTGAGGGATTCGGTGGAACGACTGAGTAGCTTCTATGTTAGAGAGATAGTCCGATTGCATGGAGTGCCAGTGTCCATTGTTTCTGACAGAGACCCGCACTTCACTTCGCGCTTTTGGCAGAGTCTACAGGAGGCCTTGGGGACGAACTTGATGTTCAGTACTGCTTTTCACCCTCAGACAGATGGCCAGTCAGAGAGGACAATACAGATTTTGGAGGATATGTTGAGGGCATGCGTACTTGATTTCAGAGGTTCGTGAGAGGATCATCTACCGTTGGCAGAGTTTGCATACAACAATAGTTATCAGTCCAGTATCAGGATGACACCATATGAGCCTTTGTATGGTAGATCGTGTAGATCGCCCGTGTGTCGGACAGATATGGGAGAGACCACAATCTTGAGACCCGACATGGTACGGGAGACGACAGAGAAGGTTACAGTGATTCGCCAGCGCCTACTGACAGCGCAGAGCCGTCAGAAGAGTTATGCAGATCAGAGGAGACGACCGTTGGAGTTTACAGTGGGAGATCATGTGTTTTTAAAGGTCTCGCCACGTAGAGGTTTAATGAGATTTGGTCGTAGCAAGAAGCTATCACTGCGTTTCATTGTACCATTTGAGATCCTCGATAGGATTGGAGAGGTTGCTTATTGTTTGGCTTTGCCACCTCAGTTAGCATCTGTGCATAACATGTTTCACGTTTTTATGCTTCGGAGGTACGAGCCAGATCCTTCGCATGTGTTAGATTGGGCTGAGCTGCAGGTTAATGAGGATGCCACCTATGAGGAGCATCTCGTGAGGATTCTTGATACAAAGGAGCAGGTGTTGCGGGGGTGAACGATTGCTTATGTCAAGGTCTTATGGCTTCATCGCGGGGTTGAAGAAGAGACCTGGGAGCTCGAGTCTGGGATGCGTGCTAGATATCCAAACCTGTTTACCTCATGACCTTGTTGTGAATTTCGGGGGCAAAATTTCTTAAGGGGGGAGAGTGGTGAGACCCTGACCCATATCTTTTAGGTTATTTATATATTTGATGTGTTTCTTTCAGTATATGAATACCATCTATGCATGATTTATGCTTTACAGTTGTAGAACAGCATGTATAAAGGTGCTACACGCTTTTTGGGGTTTGGTAGAGCCTTGTTTGGACCTTAGAAACCTATTTTTGCCTTGAAAATTTCAAAAAACTCTCTGCCCAGTCGTTCGGTCGACTGAGGGGCTCGGTTCAGTCGACTGAACTGAGTTTTTTGAGTTCAGTCGACCGAACTCAGGGGTTCGGTTGACTAGACAGAATGTTTTTGGCGTGTTTATAAAGGTTCCAGGGGATGAGATATTTTGGTATTCTCTTTCTTCCAGGCTAAGAAACCCCTTTTCTCTGCCTTCTCTCTAGCTTTGTGGGCCCGGGGCTTGATTTTGTGTTCAATCCTTTGTAAATCC
>JAULJZ010101998.1:0-11867 GCA_032270985.1 Heliamphora pulchella | reverse complement strand
ATCAAAAAATCAAAAATACTAATTAGAGCCTAAATACCTTTTGCTACGTTAGTTGATTCCATCTACTTCTTAATAAACCTTAGTTCCAAAGTGTTATTTCATCCAATTATTTAAATACTTGATTTTAAAATTAAGAATTCAATTATGCAATTTATCAAAATATAAGTACTTAATTACTCCACCGATAAAACTAAATAATTAAGTATTTAATAGACTTTTAAGTCAATGGTTAAAAACTTTTATTTTTATTATTATTTTTAAATTTTTTGTTCAAATCTCTAACTAGCTAGGAATCAAACATAAGCTTGACTTGTTTGGAACCTCCAATAAGATTCTTTTGTATTGGTCAAGAGTTGTTGATCTTTTCTTCTAGAAAGAACAGAAGACCAGGCTAGATTTGATGGATCTTGAAGTAATATGTGCTATATATTTTTTATTAAATGGAAAACTTTATATATATTAAGCAAATTATTTTTGTTACTTTTATAGTCAATAAAAACAACTTAATATGAATATGTGATATATATTTTTATTAAATAAAAAACTTGATATATATATATATATATATAAAATTTTTTATTACTTACTAATTAACAACTTCACATAACTAATGTTGTATGATATTTTAAATTTATGAATAATTAACCTAAATTAACGATGCTTTCATTTCGTGTTGAAATGAAAAATAAAAACGTTGATATTAGAAGACTAAGCTACGAGAAGGTTGTTTGATAAATTAGTATTTTAGCTAGTTCTTATTTTAAAAAAATTAATTAAATAGATAAAAATTTATTTTTTTAGTTTATTTTTTAAATTGAATAGTATAACCATTATATATATAGTTGACATTAATAATAATAATTTGTCAAGTAATAATATTATTTTGATTTAATTTTTTAATTTTTTTACTATGGGTCTAATTGACAATGCTTTTGTTAGTTATTTAGCTAAAAATATAAAAAAGTCAAAATAGTCAATTTGATAGTAAAAAAAATTAAAAAATCTAATCAAAACATTACTTAGCATATTATTTTTAATTTCTCATCTCAATCTAAAAAATAATAATACTTCTACTTGATATATTATTTACTATCAATACTAACTATATAAAATTGTTATAAATAACTGCCAACTATATAAAAATACAATATTGTTCAACTTAAACAAAAATTAAAAATCAAAATTTTAATCCCGTCAAGTAACTTCGGAAAAAGATAATTTACAAATAAATTAAATAATTTATTTTGAATCAAATTTAATTTTTTTACTAAAAAAATTTAAAAAACTTTTTAGTTAATTAGCTTTAAAACAAATTAAAAACAGCTTGCAAGTGTCAAACGGGAAAAGTGGAAAACAAATACAAGAACTAGGAAGCTGGAACAACCGGTCCTACGCTGTTCGCAAGTTCTTTCCTTGGCGACACACGTTAAATGCAAATAATTCCTAATTCCTAATTCCTAATTCCTCTCTCTCAAAACTTCTAATTTTCTTCTCCATCTTTCCGTATTTTCCTGCAAAGGTACTTTCCCTCTGTGTGCTTCTCTATCTGTAATCTGTTTCTCTTCTTTTAGCAATTCAAGCTCAATTTCACCATTTGTGATCTTGAATTAAACTAATAAACAAAGCCCTTTAATTCTGTTCTCCATACCTCTTTCTGAATTTATTGTTGATCTTTGTTGAACCAAACTAATAAATAAAGCCGCATAATTTGTTCTCCACCTCTCTTTCTGAATTTGTTGTTGATATCTTTCTAGATTCGAATCTAATAAAATCTCCATTTATTGTAAACAAAACAAACCCTTCTGAATCTTCTCTTTGTTGTGTGATACCTGTATTTTCCCTTTCTCAATTGTATATATTTGTGTATGTATAGAAATCCCCCCTCCTTAGATGGATAATTACAATAATTACAATACTTCATCTTCATACCCTTATAATCCTAATGCCTATGGATATCCTCATGTTCAGCCTCCATACCCAATTCCCAATTCTGCTCCATACCCACCTGTTTATCCTCCCCCTCCTCCACAACCTTATTACAATACTTCCCATTCTGGCCCTCTTACCTATCCATATTCACCACCAGGTCCTCCACCTCCAACTTCCTATTCAGGGTCCTTAGAGTATTCCTATCCTCCACCATACCACAGATACCCAGCTTCCCAAGGACCCATTTCCCAACCTCAGCCAAGCTTTCAACACCAGGGTAGTTTCCAATATGGTTCCCCAAATCACCATCATCACCCCTCAATTCCCTTACCCTTTCCAACATCAGAAAGTTACTCTGATGTTCCATCTCGGGTCAATAGTTTCTCTGGCCGTCACTCCCAGGATGGCACATCGTTGTCTGTGGGATTTGGTCATACAGGAAATAATGATAATGCCAGTGATAACACCCCGACTTACCCTCCAATTTACCCACCCATAGATGATCTTTTAGCTAATGTCCATTTATCCAATAATGCCAACACGCCCGTCCCTGCATCAACTCCAGCACCTGCAGCACAATCGGTGTCAAGTTGTCCCCCGACATTGCATAGTCATAGTGCGAAGCACACTAATGAAGTGAGCATGTATGGGTATTGCAATACACCACTTTCGAGTGGTTGGGGTCCTTCTCATTCAGGTCCAATCGATTCCTCTTCTCATCCTGAGTTATCCCATTCGGCTTCCTTTATTGATTCCCCACATAATCAGAGCTTGCGGGTTGTGCCATTTTCAACTTCTAAAGGATCTTTGAAAGTTTTTCTCTTGCACGGAAGCTTAGATATTTGGGTCTACGAGGCCAAGAACCTTCCGAACATGGACATGTTCCATAAAACTATAGGAGAGATGTTTAGCAAATTACCGGGGAACATAAGCAGCAAGATTGAAGGGACCATGAATCACAAGGTCACTAGTGATCCGTATGTCTCCATTTCAGTGTCGAGTGCTGTGATTGGAAGGACTTATGTGATTAGTAATAATGAAAATCCTGTTTGGATGCAACGTTTTTGGGTTCCCATTGCACATTATGCTGCTGAAGTGCACTTTCTTGTTAAGGACAGTGATGTTGTAGGATCCCAGCTTATAGGAGTTGTGGCAATTCCAGTGGAGCATTTATACTCGGGGGCAAAAGTTCATGGATTCTATCCAATCCTGAATGGTAATGGGAAGCCCTGCAAGCCAGGGGCTGTTTTGAGTCTCTCAATCCAGTACACACCAATGGAGAAATTGAGCATTTATCATCATGGAGTTGGTGCTGGTCCTGATTATTTTGGGGTTCCTGGCACATATTTTCCCCTTAGGATGGGTGGAACAGTAACCCTTTATCAGGATGCTCATGTTCCCGATGATTTCCTTCCTAATTTCAAGCTTGGCCATGGGATGCAATATGTACAAGGGAAGTGTTGGCGCGACATCTTTGATGCAATACGGCAGGCGCGGCGTTTGATTTATATTACTGGTTGGTCAGTATGGCACAATGTAAAATTGGTTCGGGATGCTGATTATGCATCAGATTTCACTCTGGGTGATCTTCTAAAGTCAAAATCACAGGAAGGAGTGAGAGTGCTGCTGCTCGTGTGGGATGACCCTACTTCAAGGAGTATCCTGGGGTATAAAACAGTAAGTAGTTAACACCCCTACCTGCGGCTGAAAAAAAAAGAGTTAGATCATGTTGTTGCAGTTTTATCAGTGTGTCATTTAGGGACTGTGATATGTGCCCTGATATTTGTATATTGATATGTGTTCAATGCTAGAGCTCTGAACTACATAAACAGGAGGTTGACTATTTGATCCATGAACTGCAAACACACACATTTGCGCACACACTCGTGAATTATGATTGATGACTAGTTTGATATAAACTGGATGTTGACTATTTGATCCATGAACTGCAAACACGTACACATATTTGCTCAAACACCCATGAATTGTGATCAATGACTAGTTTGATACTTAATAAGCTATTCATATGTTGACTTCATTGGATGTATTCGCTGAATATTTTAATACATAACAGCAGCTAAAATTTTATTTTCTTACATGCCTGAGTTTGTGATGTCGGTTTGAGTTAACACGACGGCATATAATATGTAGCATGCTCTGGTTCTAATTCTTGTCTACATGCATTTTCTTTATTTGGAGTTGTTGACTCGAGCTTGATACGCATACACTTAATGTCGCTGAATCTAACCATGGATCCTGAGTTTGCATTGTATTTTTTTAATCATAAATATATTTTTCTTGAATTATATTTTTTTCCATAGGAATCCCTGAAGTAATGGTTTGGATGCATTTTTACATTTATCCTCTCATTTAGCACTAAAACTTGAGAAATGCAGGACGGAATCATGCAAACCCATGATGAAGAAACTCGCCGATTTTTCAAGCATTCTTCAGTGCAAGTGCTACTTTGTCCTCGTGTGGCAGGAAAGAAGCACAGCTGGATCAAGCAGAGGGTAACAATACAAATAGTTTATCTATTTGTGCCTTTTCTCTTCAGTGAATTCTTTCAACCTATATAGCTAATGCTTTACTTCCCACCTCAGCAATAGTTGTATTCTATGTCTGAGTTTGGAAACTGCAGACTATTTGCAATGGGAATGCATTAATTAGCTTTACTGGAAAATTAATTCTTTGTCCAAGCTTGCTGAGTGTTGAAACGGGGGTTGTTTTTGCAGTTGGCCCACCTTTTTATTTTGAGGACATTCATAGGTGTAGTTACCCAAAATAGGAACTAGTTACTTGACTTCAAGATAAAATGACCTATAGTTGCCCAAAGAGGTGCACCACTTGCATTCTTATTCTTATATTTGATATCGAATAAAATTGCTGAAATTGGAGCATGCCCTTACGTTATCCAACTGCTAGGAAGAATATTACGCTATGATTTCAAATGAACGGAACTGGTCTTGATTTCAGAACTAAACACTGGTATAGTGGTATGACATCTGAACAAAATATAGACCTAGATTTTGGGTTTTAGGGAAGCTGCAAATCAAAAATGGAAATGATTAGTGGAGAATTATATTCAGAAGTATAGATACATATTGTTCAAAATTAAGTCACTATTCAAGAATCATCATAGTGAAGAACAAAGATTGAAAGATGACCATTGTCCAGTGTTGTCTGCCACTGCAGGGTGTTAGGAAGCTGGGTTGGGTACTAAATGCAGCCTTTGTAATATTTGAACAAAGTAGCTACCTGAGGCTTGAGGCACTTGAATTGAAATTTCATTACGTGGAAAATGGAAAAAATTTAAAAAATTTAAAAAATAAAATAATCGGGCAAGTGATATCCTAGCTTCCTATGGCATCCAACCCAGGAAAACAATTGATTGTATCACCCAAATAGGCATAGTGGAACATGCACAATGCAATGGCATAAAGAACAGGAAAGGGAAGACCAAACTATGAAAAACTTGAAAGAAACTACCTGCCAAATGTAATGATGAATTTTCCAAAAACCATTGCATTTGGATAGCCTAATCCAGAAGGTCATTGATAACAACCCCCCTTCTCAAAACCATGGTGGAATACTCAAACTTCAGAAATTTTACAATTCTGTTCTCTTTGTGAAATATGATGTTAAGAAGATACCAAGAGGACCTTCCTTCAATGCTTTTGCAGTATAGATGGTCAAGATTTTAAAATTTATCCTTTTGAAACATCTGCTACCAACTCTGGCGCCACTGTATACTTGACTGAGCTTAACGGAAACAAAATCCCTCTAGGCAGAATCCTCTGACAATTACTGAGTATGGATTCAAATACTAATAATACTGGAAAAATGGCAATTGTGAAAGGGTTAAAGGGGTTGCACCGTTGTATTAATAAAAAATAAATAGCATCAACCTGGTCACAAGAGCTAATGCAGTTGCACCACTGAATAGGTATGGAATCACAGCTGCACGGTAGCAAAGTTCATCTTCTAGCCTGTTTCATGGTTTCTATTGGCTATATGTTTCATTGGGAGAGATATCAATCTTCAAGTACTATTGAATGCCTTTCCAATAAACAAGTTTATAACTCTCCAGCACCTCTTCAAGCAAGCTACATAATATCCATGTAAACTGAAACATAAACATTTGACATAAGTAGAAAATTCTATTCTCTTTACAGTTCGGAATCCTGACATTTAATGGAAATATAAATTTCAATTTTTATTACAATGTGGAATCAATTAAGAAATTAGTCCCCAACTAATTCCACATTCTATTCTCAGTAACTCCCTGGTGGTTGATTCCTCGAGAGATACTCCTCATTCACTAAATTATTGGAAATAAGGCTGAGTACATCTCACCCTCTCAGACCCCCACAAAGCAGGTGTCTTTTGCACTGGGATGCCGCTTTTTCAAGAATAGAACCCAAATCTTCTGTTTGGAGGTGGGAAGAGGAATGATGCCATTTGTTACATCAGTGCCCGGAATTCAGGAATTGAAAAAAAAATTCCTTTGTGGGTTTGAGGATGAAGCAAGAATGGTATTTGGGGTGTTGAAGGCAGGTGGTGACTGGGTGAATTGAGAGTTGGAAAAGAGCAAGGGTAAATCTAATTCAAGATGCAAGGGAAGCCTCTAAGTTGTATGTCTCTCCTAAATGTGAGAGGGGAAACCTAAAGATGCAAGGGAAGCCTCTAAGTTGTATGTCTCTCCTCTAAGTTGTATTTTGATGGTTTGGGGTGTTGGTTGAGGCATCTGTGTGCGGAAGTATTAAGGTGTGCACTGGAGTTGATTTTAGATCCTTCTGATGTGGATCTTGCTAATCTTTTAACTTCTATGGCTTTTAAGAATAGTTTGTCTCTTCTCTTGTTTTTTCTCTTCCTGTTTCTAGGTTTAAGCTTTAGGTCTCGTTTCGGTATTTGTAGTCTTTACTATCTTAACTATCTTAAATAGTGTTCTTGTTAAGTAATTAATTGTTTTTTAATTGTTTTTCAAAAGTTTAAGTTATTAAGAAATGGGCTCAACAATGTATATCAAGTTATTCAACACTCCCTCTCACGTGCGACCATGTCTCGCACGTGAAGAGACAAACAAATTAAATTAAACAAGTTTACCAATACACATAGTGCACAATAACAAATATAATAGAAAAACACATATTATGAGACTTAAACCCAAGATCTTGTGGAATTAGAGCTATAATACTATGCTAAGTTGCTAATCACCAACTTATCTTAAAGCTTAAGTTGTAAGAGAGAGGGATAATTTTATTATTTATATTCTAAACAGTTCCTCATGCCTTTTCCCCCTCCCCCTTTCGGGGCACTACAAAGTGAGTGATTCTCAGTGATTCCTTCTTTTAAGAAAGCACGGAGTCTATTTAAATAAGTGGACCTTGATGCAAGTTCACTTAAATTCTCATTGAAATTGGTACAAATGCCAATTTTCTTGTGGAGAATGTGATTTATTTTTGAGACACATTTGAGCCTTTTATATTACCCACAGTTGTTTTGAATGTTGTGATTGCCTCTCCATTAGCATCAACAATTGTTTTTTCAAAATCTCCTTTACAGAGCATGGGCTAGTCAATTAAGGTTTCTCAATTTTTTGCACATCATTACAGTTTTAACTCACTGCAGTTTAGTCCACCTCAACAGGAAAGAAATGATGGAGAACAAGATGTTTTGTTAGAATTTTTTTAGATGGGATGAGGTTATCTTTATTTCTTGTTTATCATTTGTTTTCGCAAGAACCTATTTAAAGGTTCTGCTGCTTTTATTTTGAATCATTGATTGATCGAGTAAATGAAAATATTTTTTTTTAGAATTGGTGTGGATTCCAGTTGGTTCACTAAGACTATTTAAGTGAGTGGACCTTCATTCAAGTTCACTTGAATTCTCATTAAATGCAGGAATTAATTCCAATTTTCTTAGGGAGAATGTGATCTCTTTCCAAGGCACATTCGAGCCTTTTATATTACCCACAGGTGTTCCAACAGCTGTAATTACCTCTCCATCACCATCAACAAATGTTTTTTCAAATTTTCTTTTATAGAGCATGGGCTAGTTAATTGAGAGTCCTTAATTGTTAGCGTCTTATTACAGTTTTAACTCTTTGCAGTCGAGTTTTTCTTAGCAAGAGAGAAATGATGGGAAACAAGAAGGACCAACCTACAGGTTATTTGTGTTTGATCTTGGAGGATATCTGAATTATGTAGTCTATATATATATTTTTTAAAAAAGATTATTCTTTATTTGTTATTTTAGGATTTATCACGTTTAATATTTACTTTTGTATGATTTGTTTTCTTAGTATTAGTCTAGATAGGATGAGATTATTTTTATTTCATGTTAATCTCATTGTTATCGCACGAGTTTGTTTAAAAACTCTTACCCTTGTATTTGGATTATTGATTCATCAAGTCAATGAAAATATTTTCTTTAGAATTGATGTGAATTCCAATTCGCCCCCTCGCTGTGGATTTCCTTCGGTTTGTTAGGTGCAGATGCCTAAGAGTTGTTCTTGATTGTCTTGCATAAAAAACAATGGTATTAGTAGATACCATGATTAGAAAGAAAATTAATATAGCAAGTTTACAAGAAACTATATGTGTAGATGAATGAGAAAGAGATATAGATAATGTATGATATAAAATCTACTATAATGAAATATGCATGTAACAATGGTGTAAGAATAATGTTAGTTAAGCCTCTTAAGGGTAATATAGTAACAATTTTTGACTAGAAAAGTTAGGATAATGTTAATTAAAATTGAAATTGTAGAACATATAATTATTGTAATTAGCGTTCACCCAGCCCAAGTGGGATTGCATGACCATATTAAAGGGAATATTCAGGATCAAATGAATGAAGTAATGCAAGATATACATGTAGGAGAGAAGTTAATTATAAAGTGGAGATGTCAATGTTGTTGTAGGTTATTGCAAGCAAGGATACGAAAGGATTCACAGTGAATTTGGATTTGGTGATAGAAGTGATGCAAAAAGGGCATTTTAGGCTCATGATACCTTTTGATCTTGTAAAAACCAACACTTACTTTAAAAATAGAGAACACTTAATAACTTTTAAAATGGGTGAAGTACTAAAATAAAATTCAAATATACTACTTTCTTGTTAGAAAGGCAGATTGCTTAATTTGTTAAAATTGCATGATTATCCTCAGAGAAAGCTTAACAACAACAACATAGGCCAATGGTACTAGATATTTACATTAAAAAAAGGTAACAGAGAACTAGGAAAAAATTAGAAACCCATGAACTAAGTGGTTTAAAGGTGAGAAATTTGAAAGGTTTAAGGATAAAAAGTTCAAAAAAGCAATGTGAAACTTGAAATGTGAGATTAATAATATATGGAGTTCAATGGTGGAAAGCATTAAAAGAATATGAAGGGAACTCCTTGGAGATGAGAAGGGAAAATGTTTATATCTAGAGAAACTTAGCAGTTGAATGACGAGGTTCAAACAATATTAAATATTTTAAAAGTTATAAACAAACTAGCGAGGAGTCTTATGAAATAAATATTTTACTGAAAAAATATTTTATGTTACTTTTATCAAACAAAACACTAAAAAATAGGTAAAATATTTTCCGGGAAATGATTGGAAATCAAAATATTAATGATTTGCATTAAAAGCCAGTAAGAGAAACCAATGCTTTATGCTTCAATTACACCGACTTCAAAAGGGAAACTCAATTGATTAATAACTTAAGAGAAATTCTGAAGATATACAGAACTTTGTGGATGCTTAAAATATGTGGAAACTTGAAAACTCTTTTTATGTTTTAAACTTAGCTTCTCTCATAGTTTGGTCAACATTGAAGCATTTTTTATGGTTATTGCTATTTAGTTACTTGGCTGAGTTGTCATGTGGTAGCTTTGTTTGTTATTCTCCTTTTGATTTGTTTGATGTACTTGTATTTGTTGTTAAAAAAGTATGATCCCAGAATGGCCCATGTTTTGGTTTGTAGCTTTTCCAGACCTTGGTGCTCTGTATCTTTATATTCTTTTGATGTAGAAATGTTGAATATTGTGTATTGACCAAATAATTAGATTAATGGGTAGCTTTTACCTATTTATCTACTGCCTAATATTTGCCCGTCTACTTTGTCTCAATGTCTAGTTTGATCTACAGTGTTTGGTGGGAATATTATTGATTGAACTTAACTTTTGTGCTATTTTATTATTAGGAAGTGGGAACAATCTATACGCACCACCAGAAGACTGTGATCGTAGATGCTGATGCTGGTGATAATAAAAGAAGAATCATAGCTTTTCTTGGGGGACTTGATTTATGTGATGGCCGTTACGATACTCCACATCATCCTATATTTAGGACACTGCATACCGTGCATATGGATGACTATCACAACCCTACCTACACAGTAATTTCTTGACATTTTTATCTTTGCCATTGCATTTTTCTCACTAGCTAGAGATTTAAAAACCATATACTATTGTGAGTTCCGATTGGATATTACATTTTCAGGTAGTAAGGAACAAGTTCTTAGTTGTTAGCCTTCACTACAAAGGTTTCCTATGCTCTAAATGCTTTTTCAGCAAATTACTATTAGTTTTTCTTTTTTTTTTTTGTGTGTGTTTGCGCATTTGTGTGTCATTGTTCATCCTTTTGACTTCTTTTTTCCGGATGTGGGATGCCAATTTATTGATTAAACATGGTCGCTCTATTACATCTAGCCAAAGCATCGGGATGGAAATCGATATTGGTCTGCATTTTTTCCTTGGCCCATGAATGTTTTCTTACAGGTACATTCATGTTATCTCCTAACAGGGGAATGTTGCTGGTTGTCCAAGAGAACCATGGCATGATTTGCACTGTAAAATTGATGGTCCAGCAGCGTTTGATGTTTTGACAAACTTTGAGGAGCGCTGGATGAAGGCTTCTAAACCCCATGGTTTTAAAAAGTTGAAGATGTCTTATGATGACTCTTTACTCAGAATAGAAAGAATGCCTGACATAGCTGGGGTGTCTGATCCTCCTTGCCTAAGTGAGAATGATTCTGAGGGTTGGCATGTTCAGGTATATTGACATGCATGCATAATGGATATTATGAGTAGAAAATACTAATCCGAATTGAAATGTTATTTGTGGTTTTGTTGTTTAACAGAGCATTTCATGTAAGTGCAGATTTTCCGTTCCATTGATTCAAATTCTGTTAGAAAATTTCCTAATAATCCAAAAGAAGCTATAAGCAAAGTAAGTTTTAACCCTGTTTTCAGCAATTTGTTGTTTATGGCTTCGACTACATGGAGTTAATTGATTGATTTTTTCTGGCAGAACCTGATGTGTGGGAAGAATGTAGTTATTGATATGAGCATACATACCGCATATGTAAAGGCTATTCGTGCTGCTCAGCATTTCATCTACATTGAAAATCAGTACTTCATAGGGTCTTCTTACAATTGGAGCTCCTACAAGGACTTAGGTGAGGAACTATTCCTTTAGACGGGTATTCAATGGGTTGGAAGATTTGTTTTCTTACTTGGCATCAAAGCATGTTTTTCTGAAAGCATGAATGATAGAATCTTTGAAGACTCCTGATGACGTAACTATGTTTTATTTTTATCAAACTTAAGAAATGTATGAGGTACCCTATCACAAATTTGATGACATGTTTCATAAATTAACATGGTGGTCGCGCTTACTACTGATATGTACCATATATGCACGCCTGTACGAGGATAAACAACTAGGGTGGACACACCATGTTGCATGAGATATCTGTTTATATTAGGTTGTAAAAGAATAGATCAGCACTGAGTTTGGGATGGCTGTTTGACTTAAGACTTGGGGAATTTACCTTATGTTCATTCCCCAAATCTATGAATGGTGCAAGTGGCCAAGATCCATTTAAGTGAGGAAAGAGTAGACTCGGATTGTTCCATAAGCTATTTGGCCCACTTGTGTA
>JAULJZ010101987.1:0-11868 GCA_032270985.1 Heliamphora pulchella | reverse complement strand
GAAAGAAAGAGACTTTTTGTGGGTTTTGACTCACTGGCCGGTCACGGACGCCATATATAAAAATGGGTCGTGACAGAAGTGGTATCAGAGCATGTTTTTTTTATAAAAAAAAAAACCAGAGCAAAAGTTTAAAAAAAAAACCTAGAGCTTAAGACACTTCATACTTTTATGTGCTTACAAAATTCTTAATTCAGAACATTTCTTAGAATATGGTCCTATCAGAACATCTCTTAGGTTATAGATATCATAGATAACATAGACACAAGTCAGACTCATACCCCATAGAATCCTATTTTTAAAATTCTAGTAGGGACCTCTCTAAACATAAGGGATGAGATCCAACATTCGTTCCTAAGTTGAAATTTTAACCAACGAACTTGCAAACAATTAAAAGTGAGAAACCGAGATAAGAACGAGTAGTGTCTTGAACATTTCATAATGTTGGATAAAGTTTAGAAAACTGTTAGCCAATTTTTGTATTTTCTTACATGTTTTTAATGATATAAGTACTTGTCAATCCTACTTAAAGTATTACCTTTGTATGAAATTGTGATACTTGTAAGGTGTCTTATTCTTAGAATATCTTATAGTAAGGATATAGTAATACGATAACTCAGGTGAACACCTAGAATACACCAAACAATTTAGAGACGAACACAAATAGTAAGACCGATTAAATCACCTCTTACCGAATCCCAAGAACTGATTTCAATTCTGTAGACACCATAAGAATCTTATAAAAGATTTGAATATAAAGATGAAACTGCATTTTAGATTAACTTGTTGGTATCAAACTAGTCTTGAAGACTTTGTAATATCAACCGATCAATAATCCTTGAATTCCATTCAGAAGAATGCCTGATTACCGTTGCTTCTAATGAAAATTTTGAAAAAAAAAATTAATCGAATTGAATTTATTTCTTTAAGACACCAACTCCACTAAAATAGGAATTATTAAATCTTTTGTGCAAAATATAAATTCGTTCGACAAAAATTGTCATTCTAACTACAAGCTTTATGAACTACAGTTATGACTTCCACCAACAACAGTAATCTGAGATCGTTCATTCCAATTCATTTCGAAAAGACGATAGTCTTTTTATTTTGGATGACATATTCCATCGCGAGGAAAATTGGCGAATTTTCCTATACATTTGAAATCTTAATCAGGGAAATAGACTTGAATGTTTGTCTTGAAATACGTTTGACCGACGTAATTTCAAGGCAACTATCTAGTTGGCTACCCACTTCTTTACATATTTTTGGAGTAGACTTGGATACTTGAACTGAAATACGTTTGACCGACGTAATTTCAGGACAACTATCTAGTTGGCTACCCATTTCTGTATAACTCTTTCTTGAAATCTAACTTTGCTAACTTAATCTGATTACAAAATTTTTTTTCTCACTTCTCATGTATGTTCTACAACTTATGAGTCATTCTTGTTTCACCCTAAGAATTTGTTTTCAAAATATCGATAAGTAACGATAATCATTAAGAGTTAAAACTTCCATGAAAAATAGGAAAGCACGTAAACATATCCAAAAAAGAAAATTTACCAGTACCCCTTCAAACCACGAAGCAGAATCTTTTGGAATGACTTAAATGAGCTTGTTTAAAAGAAAAAAAATTCAATCGGCAAAATTCAAAAATAAGGAATAGAAAATAAAAAAAGAAATAGGCCTTTAGTGAGTTTTGACTCACTGGCCGGTCACGGACGCCATATATAAAAATGGGTTGTGACAAAAATATGCATATTATCAAAACAAACTAGATTAGTATTAACATGATAAAAGAAATAAAAAATATATACAAGAAAAATCCTATATAAAAAGAAAACTTTCTAACAAAGAAATTTAAAATAAGGATTTTATGACAAAAGAAAATTTAAAAATTTTAATAAAAAAATAATAGGAACAAAAGGATGTTTTATAAAATAAAATTAAATCAAAAATTAGAAATTATAAACGATAAAGAAAAGAAACTAAAAAATTAAAGAATTAAGATTGACATTATTTGCAAAATAAACTAATAAACCTAAACTAAGAACATTTAGCTAAATTAACAAATTTAATAAAAGATTTAGGGAGAAAATAAAATAGAAAGGGGAATTTGATCATTAAAAAGATTTTGTGAGTTTTTTTTTAATGCCAAAATAAAGCAAAAGAGGAGAGGAAAAATATAATTAAAAAGAAATTAAACTAACATAAAAAGAAAAAAATAAAAAATTATGTTACCATTTAAAAGAAGAATTAGAAAAATAAAAAAACAATGTTAAACTAGCATAAAATAAATGCCGTGAAAGGAAGAGTAAGTTAACATTAAAAAAGAAAAAAAAAAAGAACAAAAGAAAATAAAACATTATAAGGAAAATAAAATTAATGATAAAAAGTAAAGAAAAAAAAATGTTAGAAAAGAAAATTACACTAATATTAAAAGAAAAAAAAACTTAGTAAAAGAACATTAAATTAATACTAAAAAAAGTAAAAAAATAAAATATGAGTGTTATATTGACAATTACAACTATATATATATATTAGTGCTTGAATTATAACAGTAACGATATCGTTAGTCGCATTATTAAATTATGTTAATACTAATTAATGAATTAATAAAATATGGCAATGTGCTAAGTGTGAAATGTGGATAAATTAACAACTAAGAAATTAATGAAAGTAACCAAATTACATGAAGTAAATTAAATGATAAACAAGATTAACTATATGAATGAAAGAAACATGCGAATTAAAATTAAATTTAACCTGATCACTCCAAAAAAGAGAGAATGGAGTTAAAAGGACCGGGGATCCAAACAAAGTACTTGGATCGTTAAGGAATTCTCGGGTCGGGAAATGGTGATGGGCAATTCGATCCTTAGGCGATGATCCAAGTTTGGGTGTTTCAAAACTTAGGTATAGGGGGGCCGGCTCTCGGTACTTCGGCAGGGTTTTGGCATCGAGTTTCGGGATTGCTTGGAGGCTCGGCAGAGCTTCTCTCTGTAGAATTCTATCCTGAAAAGGTACAAAAGGGTACGGTATTTATAGAATTTCTCAACTAATAAAAAGCTGACAAGTTTTGGGACACGTCAGACCATTTGAAGTTGGTGGTCACCAGGTCAGGAGTTGGCAGTCGCCACGAGTGGAAAGGTTCCAAGAAGTTCTTATGGCGGTCGCTACAATGCAAGTTGGCGGACACCAGGTTAGAGGTGGCGGTCGCCACTTTGGCTAGGGTTTTCACGAATTCTATTAGCAGTCGCCACTATTCAAGCTGACGGTCGCCACTTTAACTAGGTTTTCAAGAAATTCTATTGGTGGTTGTCACAATGGAATTGGTGGTTCAAAATAATTTCATTAGTTTGAAGGTTTTGATGCTTTGGTTCAAATACCGAACTTGGACCATTTTTTGAGGATCATATTAAGGCACTATTCCAACTGTTTTTATCATCGAATTCACCAAAAATTAGGCAAAGTTAAATTGAGGTATCTACAATCCCCACCAATTCAAGCAAGCAGCCCACACTTTTTATAAACAACCTGCTTCTAAATTGAAATCTCCAACACCCATCCCCTCCTCTTCTATTTGATATTTTAGATAACCATTCCTACGTATTACTATACAAAGGGTATTAATCTCCTTTCCATAGGAGTTGAATCCACAATTTCACTTCATTAAGTGCCGTTACACAACTGTTGGGCCAAACATAATTGAACTAACCTAACAACTTAATTAAAGTAGTGTCTTATTTTTTGGGTAATTAGAAAAGTCTATTTCTCAAAACATATTAATCTTAAAATTTATCTATATTATTAATAGTCGGTTTTTATAGGGCTTTTTTTAAGGACACCGATAATCAAATCATATCAGTGGTAAAGGAAGATGTGTACATTTAGATTTTTACATGTTTACAATTTGAAACAAAGTTGTACCCTTTTGAAATTGATCTGAGAGACTAAGAAGGTATAGAATGAGGAGTAATTATTCGATAATTTTAGAATATTATATGTGATATTTTATATAGTATTTTTATTTAATTATATAATTACAAATATTTTGAGTGAGAGATTGATAAAAACCACAATGGGGCGGGGTGATAATAGAGGGATGTGGTCTTCGATCCTTGTCTTCGTTTTCATTGGGATGAGAACAGCGAAAAAGCAGGGATGGGATGGAGATAGGAATATGTTGGATACATTATAAATTTTAAGACAATGGTATTAATGAGAGTTAAAGATAATATAGTAAGTAAAAATAATAGTTAGTAAATGATTAAAATTTAAAATATAAAAAATAAGAAACAATCATAATATTTTTATATTTTAGTTGGGTTAATTTTTTTTAAAAAATAAACTTTTCTTTATAAATATATAATGCATTTATTTATTATAATGGAGCGATGATAAAAATATAAGCAAAAAAAACAAATATCATCCTTATCACATATAAATATTAGGGGCCAAAAAAATTTCGTAAAAAACAAGGCGGAGTCATAAGGGGATGGAATGGGATAAGACGAAGGGATAAAAATTGTCACCCTTAACTAATGGTAGTCCATCCTTAGTGAGGAGGTGAAATACGAAGTTGACTCACATAATTTCATTAGATTTTTCATTTATTGAAAATAATACATGAATAATGACACACAACAATTTGAAAACATTAATATAAGGTTTCGTTTATTTTGAGAAACTAAAAAATAGAGGATTGAACTAGTAGATAAGATTAGTCCACCAATAAACTATTGTCGCTTTAGTATTATGAGTTTTATGTTTATATTGTAGGAGTCAACTCAAACTAATAGTTCGATGAATGATAGATTCCTAATCTTTCATTCATGATATTAATAATATAAAACCTCATTTGTATTATAATTAGTACCAGGTTCTAAATTATTTTTTTCTTTTTCTAACAATAAAAAATAATTATATAATTTTTATTTTATTTTTTATCCTATTCTACCTAAATATAAACCAAACTTCTTATACTGTCTATATAAACACATTTATATTCTCTTAGTATATCAAACAAATGTAAGACTCTTAGGGCCTGTGTGGTAATATTTATGATTTCTATTTTTACTTTTGTTTTTAAATTTTTTGTAAACTGTAAACAAAAATATATTTAGTAATTATTTTTATTTTTAAAAAACTGTAAACAGTTTTTAAAATTTATAAAATTTTTAAAAACAGAAAAAATGTGTTTTCACTTGCTTTGTAAATACGTTTTGATTGTATCTTTTTTTTTCACTACCTCCGATTATTACATCCGTTTACCGCCTTCGACCACCGCCTTCGACTACCACATTCGGCCACCCCCTCCGACCACCACCTCTGACCATCGTATCGACTTTTACCCACCACATTTGACCACCATCGCTGTTTCGTACTATCTTTTCGACTAACACTTTCAAGCACCATCTCCAACTACTATCTCCGACCACTATCGCTACATCTTGCTATTACTTTTGGCTAACACCCTTGATCACCATCATCCGACCACCACCGCTGACCATTCGCTCCAATCACCGCTTCTGACCACCATTTTTGACCACCATCTCTACCTCTTACTATCATCACTGGATAACATCTTCGACCACCACCTCTGACTATTGTATTCATCTGTAACCTCTAACGAACACTTTCCAAACATTTATGTGTCAAATATATTTTTATTTTTTGTTTTTTATAAAAATAAACAAAAATATATTTTTTATTTTTTCTAAACAAAAAATAAAAAACTGTAAACGTTACCAAACGGCCCCTTAGTAATTAATTTATATTATAGATTCACTTATAATAAATACTCAAAAGAGTTTTTTTTATCTGTAAATACTCACATCTATTCTCACCTTGCACTTAGAAATGTTTAAACTTGGACAAATTAATAGATACTCCCGAAATACCATGGAAGCGATACTACGTGGTATTCCCTACAAGTAAATGATCGCAACCTGCACAATGTATATAATTCTTTGTCTTCTAACCACCCAACAAAAGTGAGTCATCATATCCCTACTGTAAAATTTATCGTAATTATATTGAATGAGAGCACTACATTAATTTGCCGCATAAAACTCCAGAAGCACCGAATAATTACTCTTACTCTCCTTTATTTGTCTTTGCTTTTTGTGTGTGTGTGTGTGTGTGTGTGTGTGTGTGTGTGTTTTTAATATTTTGTGTTTGTTCCTTTTTATTACTAGTTTTCACGAGCGCATTGTTTCGAGTAGTTTTTTTTTTATATCTGAACATTTATTAGATTGATACAAATAAATCGGCGCCGATAACGGCAATTATGAGGTTAAGTTACTGTCAGAAAAAATGTGAGTTTTAAATTTTTGAACATGGTTTTTTAGCAAACTTCAAAACTAAATGTCTTTGGATTGGATTAATCTTTTTTATGATTTCAAGTCCTAATATGTTCATCTCTATGAGTAGATATTTCGTGAATTTTGTAGTGTTCAAAACTATTAACGGGTGAATAAGAAATTGATCCTAAAATTATGCCATTGAAAATGGTGTTTTAATTGGATAACTAAAGAGTCCCACATTCGTTGGAAAGAACGGATGTGTGTGCCATTTATAATTTACCCTTGGGCTAAGGGGTATGCCCCTTAGGGTACCCATATTTGTGGAATGGGATGGACCTACTTAAAGGTGGATTTGATCCAAACTGCACACACAATTGTGTCACTGCCCATTTGGCGGATGAACTCAGGGTCGTGGTTCGTGGGTCGCGAATCAGGTCGATCAACCCTTATTTTTTTCGCAAAATTTTTTTATTTAAATTTCTTATTTTGAAGAAATTTAATTAATCAAGATTTTCAAATTTTAGTTACAATTTTTGTCCATTTTTATCATTGGAAGTCAAAACGAACTGTTAAAGTCTGAAACATGTCGCACCTATTAGGTGGTCCAACCGCTAGACCGAACTGGTTTGGTGACTGTTCGGGCCAGACCGAAGAGGCACCAGCCAAGCCTATTTAAGTGCTGCTTCTTTGCTAGTTTTAAACACTCAACTCTCGAATCCCTCCCCTCATGTGCTTCTGCTTATGCATTTTATCTGCATTTTTGCTAATTTGAAAGAGTGAGTTTAAATACAGTTTCGGTTCGCCAAGTCTTCCTATTGTTGTGCTGCTTCCGAAGATTGTCATTCGTTGTATCTTGGGAGGCATATGTCGTTCAACTCAAAACACCGTGGTCTGTGGGTCATGGGTCAGGCCGGTCAACCCTTATCTTTTTTGCAAAAAAAAAATTATTTAAAATTTTAATTTTGAAAAAAATTAATTAATTTAATTTTCAAATTTTAGTTACCATTTTTGTTCGTTTCTGATCATTAGAAGTCAAAACATACCATTAGAGTCTAAAACGGGTTCAAGCTTGTTGTGTGGTCAACTGTCGGGCCCAACTGTTTTGGTGACTGTTCGGGCTAAACTGAACAGGCACTAGTCATGCCTATTTAAATGCTGTTTCTCTGCTAGTTTTAAACGCTCAACTCCTGAATCCCTCTCCTCCTGCTGTGCTTCTGCTTCTGCATTTTATTTGCATTCTTGCTAATCTGAAAGAGAGGGTTAAAACGGTTTCGGTTCGCCGAGTCTTCCTATTCTTGTACTGCTTTCGACGGTTGTCGATCGTTGTATCCTGGAAGGCATACGCGATTCAACACAAAACACCATTGCGAGAGCGATTTTGTCTTAAGGAGATCATGTTAAACACGAATCTTGATCTAGAGTACTACTGTAACAAATTCTTTAATTCATTTATTTTTAGTATTTTCAATATTTACACGAATCAACTGTTGCTGTTTCTGCTATCTTTTTAGCACACAACAGATTGTTTGGTTTTAATTATTCTCACTGTTACGACCTTCGACATTTTGTATGTCTTTTTGTAATAGATGAGTGAAGATTATAATATGTTATTTTAATTGGCCGTAGAAGAAGGTAACGTTGTGCGAGTTATGATAATTAATTTTATTTATAATCTTTAAATTTTTTAAATATATTTTAATAACGTATTACGTGACGGATTCAACACTTGTTAGGCTTTTTTAAATAAGGTTATTTCTATCTGTTTGTTTTGTTTTCTTTCAGGGAAAAAAACAAAAAGAGAATGAAATTGTTCCATACGGTGTCGGTGCCGTAGAGATGTAGAATTGGGCAACGCACATCTCATTTCAGATCTCCTACCAAAACGGTACCAGAATTCCCATTTCTTGGGACCCACTTTTTCAAAAAAGGGGAAAATCGCATTGATTTTATTGGGTAATTTGGCTTTAAATCAATTGAAGAATTGTAAGGTAAAAAATTGTTCTCCCAAGTTCACGAAACAGATTGATTGGTACAATTATTTTAATTTTTAATTTATAAACCATACTTTCTAACTTTATTTTTAGCTTTAAAGTCGATTGCCAAACGAGAACAACTCTTTACTTTTTTGTTTTTCTTGGCTAAGAATATTTAAAAAAATCAAAATAATTCATTTGAAAAAAAAAAGAAAAAAACAGTTAAAAAGTCAAATTCAAATATTAGCTTATAGAATACTAGATTCAAATTGCACAACACTGTAAAAGACAATAAAATTACATGTAATTGTTATTTTTAATTATATAGAAGGGATAAATGTTTAATTTGAACAAAAAAAATTAACTTTTTATCTAATCAAGCAATTTCAAGAAAACTAACAAAAAAGCAAGTTGTTAATCAGGACCTTATTAAATATATTTTATTTCTTTGTTTTAAATGCATTGCAAATTGTACAGTAATTTTTCAAAATCTATTTTTTAAAATTCTATTCATATTATATCATTTCTCAATCTGGTTTTAAGTTAAACTTTTTGCTTAAAGTTATTTTAAGTCAAATAAATAAAAAATTCGTTTGGTGAACTGTAGAGGTAACTTTAAGTAAAAAGAAAATAAGCTAAAAAAACTTAGTTTAAAGTGGCTTTAAGCCAAAAAAGTTTTAAGTAAAAAAAAAAGAGTAATTATAATTTTTTTAATTTATTCGTACATAATTTTATATTCAATATGGATTTTATTAGATAAATTTGATGAGTAAATTTTAAAAATATAATTTTTATAAAAAATAAATTTGTATAATAAAAATTATGACATTTCTAAAAAAATGTATAAAATTATTTTATACAAAAAGTAAAAAGGCAAAAAGATTAAAAGTCTTTAAATTTTCAAACAAAGTTTTTTTTGACTTTCTTAACTTTAAGCAAAAAGAAAAAAAAATCCAATTTTACGTCAGTTGCCAAACAAGAGCTATATAATTGTTAGAGTAATATAAACAAATTAATATAAATATTGAGGGATATTCAATTTTTAATCAATTTTACTTTATTTAAATATGCCAGATTATTAGAAGTTATGGGAAAAAAATAATGCAGTGATTTGTAGCATAAAATATTAGGATCTAAATTCTCTTTACTCTTTTTAAACGGAGTGTTTGGTAAAAGTCTTAAAATTTGATTTTTTGTTTGAGAATTAAAAATCTTTTACTCTTTTTATTTTTTTTACATAAAATAATTTTATATATTTTTTAAAAATATTATAACTTTTATTATATACATTTTTTTTTTAAATTATATTTTTAAAATTTACTTATTAAGATCTATCAAATAAAATTCATATTAAATATAAGACTTTATAAAAATAAATCTAAAAAATTATAATAATTTATTCAGCCAAACAAAGGCATTGAAAAGGGTTTGATTTTAAAATTCTTTTGACTTAAATTCACTTTAAACTAAATTTTTTGATTTATTATTTTTTTCTTAAATTACTTTCATAGTTTATTAGATAAAATTTTTGTTTATTTAATTTAAAAAAATTTGACTTAAATTTAAATTGTTAAACTAGGCTTAAATTATCGACAAAAATATTAATATAAAAATAAAATTAATCAAAGAAAGGCTAATACGATTTGACCACACTCTCGCCGTACGTTATGGGTAAAAAAGGTGGATGAGATTTTTAAGAAATTGATGCATTAAATTTGAGAAGAGATGGGAGAAATGATGATGAAATCTTTTTAATTGCGAGAATAATGCGGCAACAATGTGGGCGTTTGGAAAGCTTTTGTTATTAGTTTTTATTTTATTGTTTGTTATTAGTATTTAATTTTTTTTGTTATTAAATTTAGTTATAAATTATAATTTTTTTAAAATATTAACTTTCGCTATAATTTTTAATTAATTTTTTTTTTATTTTAATTATAAGTTATAATTTTTGTCAAATATTCATAATTTTTACTACATGTTATAATTTATAAGTTACTAGTATTAATATTTTCTAAATACCCCCAATAATGGTCCCGTTTGGGTTAATTTGTGTAATTTTTATTTATTTTATTTATTTTTATTTATTAACCGAAATATATTTTGAACAACAATATTGGTGTTTGACATTATTAAAACTAGTAGTTTATAAATTGTAACTTATAACAGAAATTGTAAGTGTTTGGTAAAGATTATAACATGTAGTTAAAATAAGAAAAAATAATTATTATTATTATTTTGAAAAAATTATAACTTATAACTAAAATCAATAATTGAGTAATTTTACTGACTACCCTAATATTAGAATGAGCATATTACTCCATTTAATTATTTTTTAACTTATTTTTACTATTATATTAGTTTGTTTAATTTTATCACATATTAATTACTAAGTAAGTATTTGATATTATTGAAATTAATAAATTGTAGATTATAACTTGTAACATAAATTATGAGTATTTAATAAATATATTAAATTATAATTAAAATAAAAAAATTAATTATAAATTATAATAAAAATTTTAAGCGTTTAAAAAAAAATCACTCGTCATCACCCTTGGCCCTATTAGCAGCAGTACCTCCATTATTATCACCACTATTGCTCCACTATTGCACCTGCCACGACTTTTGTCGCCGCCACTATAAACTTATATTTTTTTTTGTAAATTAATTTTAATCTTATAAAACATGTTTTATCAAAAAAATTATTTTATATTATTTTTATTAAATTAAACATTAAAACATAGATATAATATTTTATTACAAAATATTTTATTTCAAAACAAGCGAAACCAAAATCGAGCTAAATGAAACCATGTTCACCTATACTTCATTTTATGAATATATATATATATAGATAAATGATTATGCTAACTACCGTCTAATAAACGGTGATTAATAAGATAATAAAAATTTTTTTTACAATATCAATACATTTTTAGATATGAGGTCTATTACTTTTACAGATATCAATACATTTTACATAAATATTTATATATTATATACTTATTATCTACTGTTCATTGGACAGTAATTAACATTTTTCATATATAAATTATGAATACTAGTGTTTTTTTTTTCCTAAAATTGAAGTTGACCAAACTAACCTCATTGAAGATTATGGGCAATTGCTTGGACAAGACCTGTGTAATGAAGAATGGAAGTACCACATTAGTAAATGCAAATTTAATTAGGTTGGACCTGTAATAATCTGGAACAGTACAAGTTATTAATTGCTAATATGACAATAATAATTGATGAATCTTAAATGTATTATGGCGGTGTTGATTAGAGTTTTTTTATTTAGTTTTATATATTTTTTATATTTTTATTAAAAAAATTAGTTTCCTCACGATTCATCTGATTACATGAAATTTAAGAAGTAAAATCCTTTATATTACTGTTGAAAAAAGGAGTTTAAAACAATTTTTTTTCTCTTTTGAATTTTTTTTATAGAGTTGGCCTGAATTTTTTTTTATCTTTTTAAGAATTTTTGATTAACGATGGAAAAAGATACTAAAGATAAAAAATTATTTAGTTTTTTTTTAACAAATACCACCTATTAAGGTCTTAATTGGCAACTGGCTTTTATA
>JAULJZ010101976.1:0-10000 GCA_032270985.1 Heliamphora pulchella | reverse complement strand
CGAGGAGCAATTCACAAGGCAATGTTTCAGCCTTTTTAGGTATTTATTAGTTTATACATACTAATTTCTCAAATCAAGCATTTGTTTCAATCCTTAATAATTATTCACAAGGCAATTACGCACTGTTTCCGAAAAAAAGTAATCACACCCAACACATTCCGTACTCAAACCCTTGTTCTGTTTCTGCCACGTCGACGTGGGTCGTCGCCAAAATTGGCGCGAGCCCGGGTAACATAGTTCGAACACAAGTGAAACAAATTAAAAAAAATTAAAAATTAAAAAACAGCAATGACAAATTGGGATAAAATATTCCAGGCAAGAAGCTCCATCTACACTAAAAGGCAATTAAGAGTTCCCTGCCTAAATTAAGTTGCCAGTATGAATAATAGTTGCTACAAATTGTTGAACTGTGGTTCTGTGCTTAAATTTTGTTTGCAAGAATCTCTGCCAAAGAACTACTTGTACCCATATTTGCCATCAGGTTGGAGAAAAGCTAAGTTTCCACCAATGTAATGTATTTCTCAGATTTTAATTCAAAAAAATGAATTATTGCTAGTTTCAGAACTTCGAAAAGAAGGTTGGTATCCAAAATAAATGAAGAAAAAATAACAATAATTAAAGAGAACTTTCAAATATTTTATTTAGAAACCTAGAGAAATCTCAAAGGTCAAGTCATTGAATTCACAGAAAAGTACTGATAACAATATACCATTTCGTGATTCCAATACTTGGTAGCAGTTTCTTTGCATCTTTTTTCAGTAACTCTTCAGTAAAATGGGCTTTGACAAGCAGGAGGAAGAAAGATACGTCCAGACCAGATGGTGGGGCAGATGATAAAGGCTGTTCTAAGGTGAAAGATGGTGGTGGGAGGGAGACAAGTTTGGGTTCTGTTGATTGTTGTCAGCTTCTGGCAATTCTGGACAATGTTATGTGGAACCGCCATTTTTGGCGGAGAACTAGTATCAACATGGGTATGGGTACAAGATATGCGTCGAGTGTGGTTACTTTTTGTCGGACACGTTTAAGATCTCAATCATGAGAGAATAGTAAACAGTGAAAACAATATACTAAAATCAAATATATAAATTATAGTTTTAATGTGCAACAAAGCTATTAAGTAGGGGTGTTCAAAAAAACCGGTAGAACCTATAAACCGGTCCATACTGATCAAAACCGTATGACAATTTTTCAGTTGATGGTTTAGTTTCAGTTCCAAATTAAGTAAGAACTGTTCATAATGATTCAGTTTTCGGATTAACTAAAGAATCATATGGAACGGAACCATTCATTAATTTTATTATATTCATATTTTATTTAGTATTATACATAAAGAAAAATTCTCAAAATATTAATTATTTTCTCTCGTCTCTTCTCTTTTTCTTTATTTTTCTATTTTCTAATCTAATTTCTTTTTCCCCTAACATTGTAATACTATATAATTCATAGACCATTAATAATAGATAAGAAAAGTAATAAATTTTAAAGGGATAAAATAAAATATATAATTTAGAGACAGTAATTTTTTTTTTAATTTTATGAAACAAGTGATAAAACTAATATAAAGTAAAGTAATATAAATAAATAAATAATGAATAGAAAAATAAACAAAATAAATACATAATTATTAAAACATAAAATAGGCAATAAGTAATTATTCTTAGAACTCCGGTTTCAAATCGAAACCGAAGGTTAGCTTTCATAGTACTCACCGTTCGGTTTCAATACTTAAATTCTTGGAATCTTTCAAAACGGTTTGGTTCTTTGTTTAACTTGAAACTGAACCAAATCGGACTGTGAACACCCCTACGATTAAAGATGGAAACAAATGCCCAATGTGATAAATCAGTATGTATAAACTAATAAATACTTTTAAAAGCTTAATATTGTCCTGTGCAATGTTACTCCACTCATTTTTTTCCCGTATTCACGCACTCATATCTAATTTTTGGATACTTTTTAACCTAGTCCACGTATATTTAGTTTTGAAGTGTCATGTCTCTAATCCTTAAATACACAACCGCACCAGACACTCGTACCCAAATCTATGTAAGTTGTAACATAGCTTCCGGATGCCAGAGAGTTGGTGGCAGACGGCAATGGAGTGTAGATACTTTTATAGTTGACAGGTTGAGGGTAGCAGAGGGTTGTGAACGGGTTTGTATTTTATTTCATTTTTTTCTCAATGGGGGCTTGGAGGAAGCTGGAAGATTTGAATTTGCCTCTATGCACCCCATTGGCAGCCCAAGGTCGGATAAGCCTTGGTCAAATGCAACACTGTTGAAGGATGGAGCATTGAGGCTGAGATTTCAGAGTAGGTTTTGAAGAGAACTAGTAATTTTGATAATTTTCTGAGTGTATCTTTTGAGGGTTGGAAGATGATGCTATGTTGTTGTTCGAAGCTATTAAAGAGAGGTGGAAAAGTAGCAGGGGGTTAGGGTCGTCCGTAAGACTAAGTCAAAGGAGCAAGGAGCCAGGGAACAAAAATATTTGCAATGATCCATTAATTATTAGGGAAGAAAAAAGGGTGAGGAAGGAAAAGGTAGGGAAGAGAGGATGGAAGTGTGGGACCCGTGAGGGTAATACATGAGTCTCTATGAAGACAAATAATTATTTGAAATATGCGGGCCTTGAATGCAGGGGATAAAAGAGTGGTGGTGAAGGTGTTACACAAAAGAATAGAGATCTGACGTGGTGTGCCTTTAACAAACCACAATGAGTGAAGTTTTAAGGGAGGTGATTAGGATATTTGGGAGGGAGATTGGGTGATTTGAACTTGGGTGCAGTAAAGTGCTAGCAATGTGAAATAGTACAGTGTTGGACAAGCTGCATTGTGAGTTGGGGGCTTTCTCCAACCCAAAAAATACAGTGGGTGACTTTTTGCAAATATTTAAGGGATGAATGGCTCATTTTTTAATTAGGTTGAGGAAGTGTGGAACGAGCTCACTACTATTTCATATTATTGGGATGATCCTCAATGTTTAGGCCGTGAATTTAATGTGACGCGCTTTTCGGAAATGTTTGGATGTATAAAATACTGAGTAGAGCCATTGGGAGGTTTTCTTTCGTTATTACCGTCTTGGAGTTTGTGGATTTACCACTGAAAGGGGGTTGGTACATGAGGTGAAATTCAAGGAATGATTCATATCTGTCTCACATTGATAGATTTTTTATATCTATAAATAGGAAGAAATTCTTTTCCAGGGGAAGAAATCACACGATTATCAACTCAATTATTATTCATCAAAATCTAATTAATACATCAATAGTACTTCCTATTTATAGGCATAAACCCTAGTTAAAAAAATAAACTTAAATCATTAATTAAATAAAACAAAATCATATAATATCCTAATTAACTGTAAAGAAAAATGGATAAAATAATATCCTAAATAATATAATGCCCTAAATAATGTCCTAATACTATAAGTAAATAAGCTCCAAAAATATAATTTCATATATTGTCTGTATCATTCCCCTCTGCTGAGAAAAAAAACTCGTCCTTGAGTTCGGCCAGAAATACTAAGTGCGACCATACCAAATAATCAAGTGTGAATATGTCAACGACTTCAATTTCTTTTGGCGTCAACGAAGCGTAATCGTAAGACTGTTGATAAGATCCACAAAACAAAGCCTACAAACGCACAGAAAATCATCAATACCCATAAAGTCAATATGGTCGATTTGAACTGGAGAAGTGGGTGGTGGATAAGATAAAGTGATCATCCTGGTTTGCCACAGCTAGTTGAGGAGAAGGAACATGGTCATGTGATGCAGGAATCGGACGAGGCAATAATGTAGCGAGAAGCATGGGAGAACAACGCAACTCATGAGGCATGGAGATGGGAGGCACCTTACTAGACATCCTATCTTGCTTAGAACGGACATACCATAACAAAAGAGTTCGGCCATTATACTTGAATGTAATGGTGTTAATGATGCATAGGTGTAGGTATGGGTACGATACGTGTACACCGATACAATGAAATTTAAAAATATAGGGTACGGGTATGCCTATGGTACGATAATAAATTTATTTATTTTTTGTACTTTTTAACATTTCATTACATATATGCTAAATATAAAATTATTTTTAACTTATGAGAGAAAAATAAATGTTAGATCATATTAGCATTGTCATCTCAAGGCCATGTCTGTGGAAATTGCTAATTGGGATTGCAAATGGCGTTACTTGTTGAGCTGGGCGACAATTGTTATGGCAATCGTATTCGTTAAAAGTTGTTTTTGACAGTCGCAAACTCAAAGAAAAAGTATCAAAAGATGTATTTTTTCATACAAATTTAAAATTTTAGCATTTTGATTAAATTAAAAAATCTAAGCCATGTTACTCAAATTTATCTTTATATCAAAAGAGATAACTTATTATTTATTCTAGTATTCTTTAATTTTTAAAAGCTTCATATAAATCCCAACATGCCCATTATAACGTACTGCTACCGTACCCAAAACGTACCAATGACATACTTCAAACGGATTGGAGCCGTACCCAACAACTGAAAAAGTACCGGTACTTTCTCAGAGTACCCAGTACGTACTGGTGCCATACTGGTGCCGTATCTGTACCCGGTGCAAACCCAGTGATGTACAGCACCATTTCCGAAGTACTCATGCTTCATAGTGTTAGTTTTCTCATGATAGCAAAAAACTCGTTCGCATAGAGATGACCAAGTAATACATGCGTACAAGTCATGAGAAGTACATCATGCTAAATTGCATCAAAACAACTGCCCATCTTGATAGAAGCCAAACACCTTTAGACAATGAAAAAAGAGGTATCGAGTCTATCGACCAAACAAACACCATTTCCAGAATACCCGTGCTTTTCAGTGTTAGTGTTCTCATTCACAACATTGTGCGCCACTAATCTGGACAACGTTAATCGGATGACTCTCGGCACCTGTCTGTCAAGTAGACTCCACTCGTCATCTTTCATGCCCTCTAGTTTTGTACCCAAAAAAGGCAGGTGTAGCTTCTTCCCATACAAATAGTCCTCAATCTGCATCCTCCAATACCCAAAATCTGTGCCATCGAACTTCTTGATCTTTGTCGCCCTTCCTTCTTATGCTATGTGCGTTCTTTAATCCTCCAAACCCAGAGCATTGATACCAATTGTTGGAGATTGGATTCGATCACTCAATCCCACACACAAGTCACCGAAGCATGCACAAATGCACAATCACACAATAATGAAAAACGAATAAAGAAAAGTTATCACAAGAACGAGACATACAAATTTACGTGGTTCGGCAAGTAGTGCTTACATCAACATGCTCACACTTTCACTATAAACTTGGAAGAATACAAGAGAGATGTCTTTTGGGGAGAAGGAACGAGAAAATAGGTTAAAACATAATGACTTCCACAACCCTAGCAGCCTATAAAACTCGTAGTCCCGAATAGAACGATCGATCGGTCTACCCACCTATCAATCCAGCCATCGATCTGCCATTGACTCTCGGGACTTTTGCACTTTTTCAGACCATTGCAGACTGATCGAGCGGTCAAGCTAACGGATTTTCTTCACCTTCAACAGGATGGATGATTGGGATTGGTACCAACTTAAAAAAAATTAAGATTTGAATGGAAAAAATAGAAATTTGAGGTTTAATATGTTTAACTCTCGCGAGGTGCAGAACACCCAGAGGTTTCATGTTTGACTCTCCCGAGGCAAAAATACTCTGGACAAAAAAGAGAGTGAGCGACAGAGAGAGAGAAAGAGAAACCATGCCTTTAAAATACTCATGAATCACTTCAAGTCACAGATACAAAATAATTCCCAACCTATAATACCTAATTGAACTGCAGCATAGAGTGAAACGAATGTCGGTATCACTATCGCCGTAAAGTCAATTACTAAAAGAGCAAAACGGAGCACCTGAAAGGGGATCAATGATACCGAATGCTCTCCGGTTTTACCGTGGGACAAGGGATCAAACTCTGTCCCCTCATCCACCGATTCCAGCAGCCTCGGCGTCGTCCGTACGCCAGGTACAATATCCTGCCATCGATCAATCCAAAATTTCACAAATTAATGAACGCAAATGTCAAATAAAATGCATATCATACGAACTTGAATGTGTGCATAAATTTTGAGCTCCAGCGATGAAAAGAAAGAAGAGAGAGAAACCTGAGAGAGGAGCATGGAGCCGAAGAAGCCGGCGAGGAAGAAGAAAGAGCATAATAGGAAGACAGCAGGAAACCCTAGCCTGGATCCGAAGCTCCACGAACTACTTCCTACTCTACCTTTGATTTTCATTTGCTCGATCAACTGCAACCGATGACTGATCTTCTCTGTCTCTCTATCTCTATATCTATCTCTATCTCTCAAATTCAAGACCCTCTCTTTCTTGAAAAATGTTTATGTTTCTGACTGTCAAGGCGAAAGAGATACAACAAAAAGAGAGAGAGAGAGAGAGAGAGAGAGAGAGAGTCGTCGCTCCTAGAGGACGGTCATTATTGACTTTGTACGCGGCGGGAAAAGGATTCAGACAGAATTCGTACTGGTTTGTGTTCTGATTACAATGATTCAAACCATTAAATATATATAAATAATATATAAATATATAATAATATTGCATTAATAAATAAAATAACCAAAATTTATAATTTAATATTTTTTGTGGTAACACATGTGTATATGATAAAATATACACTATTTTATGTACTATATGTAGTATTCTTATATTCAAATGGACGACTCAATAATTAAATTTTGACCATTTATTTATGTTAAAATTAATAATATTCATTAATTTTAATATAAATAAATAATTAGAATAAAATTTTTACAAAGTTTGTAATTAATTACCTGTATACAAAATACTTTTTTTTATTTAAAATGGCAAGTCTCATTTATAATTGGTGTTGGTTTGTATTCTTATTAGGACTATTTATAAATGGCAAGTCACATTTATTATTGGACTTAGAATATCTCCAATTGTAAATCACGTATGTTAGTTAAAAATTCAAGCTTTATCATTTTTTTTCAACTCTAACAGGCGTTCTAAAGTTGCACGTCATTATACAAAATTCAATCTTGCTAGCCATATTTAGCCAGCAAAATTTGGCTCGCTATCGGATCTCTTCTTTTCTCTCCCACCCTCTTTTCTTTATCTCCTTCGTTCATCTATCGACCCCTTCTTTTAGTCCTGGACCAACAGGTTTCATCGGAGCAAGCTCCATCACCAGCGTTGGGGCCACTATACGAGCTTCATCATGTTGCTCGATTTTTAACTCAGTTTGCTCAATTTCGAACTCATCTCCTTCCCTCTCCACTGGTGCTGACACGCACTAGAGCAATAGGTTTCGTCGGAGCAGTAGCCAGAGGAAGTGAAGTCGGTGTTAGAGATGCCAAAGTTGAGATCGAAGAATGAACTAGGGCTTGAGAATTGAAATGGATTTCATCTAAATCATGTATTGATTTCATATAGGGAATTGAATTTGGGGGTCGAAGAAGATGACCAGAGTTTAGCGGATCAGAGTTCTCCTTTGCATATTCGTACAGTTTTGAGAACAAACAATGAAAAATCCCGTATACCGACTGATTTACACAAATTATTTTTCTTAAATTAGCTAAACAACGCAAAAAACTTAAATCAACCAATCACACAAGCATACAATAAAAAAAATAATCACACACGAGACGACGATTTTTACGTAGAAAACCCCAAATCAGTTAAAAATCACGAGACCACACCGGGTCTAGGAAATTAAACACTATAAAATCGTTAGTTACAAGAGAATCTTACAAACCGACATTGTATCCATAACCAAATGTTTGAAAGCCTACTCCTGTCAAATCCACGTACACCAACTCCTGTGCTTGACTACTGCTGGAACCAACCACCGGATTTCACTGCTAACGGACTCCTTCACTAGACTTCAACACTTGAGAATCCTCTCAAGTGACTCCACATACAAATCGTTGAAGGTTTGGATGCTTAATGATTAACTTGACTGCGCGGAATATTATTGAATCATCAAGTTACTATAGACTAGCTTACAATATAATGAATAATCTTCAAAGCTTGTGACAGCTAGGTTTTCATACAAAATTATATATGGAGGCTCTCAAAACACAAAGCCTTAGCTTCCTATTTATAATAGAATACCAAAACCCAAGCTGACGCTGCAATCAAATGCCTTGTCGTCGAGGACCGCTCGAGCGGTCTAATCACCACTCGATCGGTGAAGCTTATACTGCAGTAAATTTGAAGCATAGTTTGAGATACTGAGAAGTATCTTAGACCGCTCGATAGACCGCTCGATCGGTCTGTCGGGTGGTCTGTCCCTACAAGCTATATTTGATATTTTCTCATCTTTTTTGTGAGGTCCTGCAATATTAAAATCATATCTTCAAAAGAACAAGTATCAAAATATCAACGAATAAAATAAATAATATGAATAATCATTTGTCATAGAATTGCCAATCATAAACAGAATATTGCCGAGGGCAAAATTTTTAACAATCTCTCCCTTTGGCAATTCTGTAACATAACTCAACAATCCAAATTATCCAAGCATGTAACCAAGGACACAACAACAAAACAAAGACAAATACTGACTCGACACAAACAAAACATTTTGACAAAAACAAAATAAAATAAAAAGAATAGAAACTCAAACTCCCCCTTAAACTTAAACTAAACTAAAAAAAAAACAACTCGCCTGGACGACTCTCCCTCAACCAAACTCCCGACTCTCCCTCAACCAAACATCTAAGCCTAAGCAAACCATTATCTCCCCCTTTTTGTCACGAATTGACAAACAAACAAAAAAACTTTTGAGAAGGGAACAAGATTAAAAAACAAGTACAAGTCTCAGACATATTTACATTCACTTAAAATCGCAAAATCTAGTCAAAGTGATTAAAACACACACAGAATCCAAGATACCCTATATTTATATATGAACAAACACAATCAGAGTAGATTCTATATGAAGAAGTGCGTGCGTAACTTGAAAAAATTTTCAGACACAAAGTTCAAATCTTGACTGGAATCAAAAAGACTGAGTCACATTTATTTATCAGAGATTAAGAATATCACAAAATCAAACCAGCATTGACCCAATTCACTTTATAGGTTAACTCTCCCTCAACTAGAGATTGTAATTTTTTTTTAATGCTTTCATAGGCGGCTTTCACACTAATACGAACAAAAAATGCAAGGTTCGCATAGGTAGCCATTTCCTAAGTAAATTTTGACACAAATTTCAAGGTTGTTACACACTAATACGTACGAAAAGACAAGGTTCGCATAGGTAGCCATTTCCTCAAACCAAACAACAGAACCAAAAGAAGAAGGGAGCTTAAACATTAAGATCAAATGGGTCGTCACTATATGGTCATTTTGTGAAATCTTTAGATAACTAAAATATAAAAAAGACCCAAAAAAATATAATTTCAATTGCGAAAGATTCTTGCATCTATCATTATTCAAGTGGTGTACAGAATAGACTCATCTCTGGAAGAGTTCTATCCACTATGAACTAGATTATCCAAAAACAGTACGGTAAAAAACCTCAAAGCCTAAAAAGTGAGATTTCAGTCAAAAGAAATAATGCACAGAAAAAAGGTACTCAACTATTAATAAAGTCCTCCATAATTTTTTTTAAAAAAAAAATGACAACAAAAACACACCAAAAAAATCAAACACACAACACAAAAAAAAAAGACCCAAAATGGACTAAGGACTACGACTAGCTAAAAAACTTCTAGATCACTCTTTCTGACCCAAACTTTCTTGATTTTCAAAGGCACAGGTACAGGGTTAGAAATCCAATTCTTGTTAGGTTGGGGTGACATGTCAAGTCTGAATCTATTCAACCGAGTGCAGTGAGCTTTGATGTGTCCATTTATACCACAGTAGTGACAAATTGGCACAAAAAGTGTATTCCTATTCAATTTCATGCAATCTGGACGAGTGTGACCAATAATACCACAATGATGACAAGTAGGAATAAATTTAGCCTTTCTTACCTC